>CM042185.1:3783784-3800247 GCA_023539305.1 Ilex asprella
CTATATAGTTCACAGATATTTATAAAAAACAATAATATAATAAGAATGATTGTTCAAACATTTTGGACATTAAATTTGACAATTTTTTATCCACAACTTATGTCCTCTACCCAAAATCGTTAAGCGACTCCCTCTCTCACTTGCTTTGTAGGATGGGAGGTTACTATATCTTTCTCGGTTTCAACCATAATCTGTTAGAAAATATTTCTTCAACTTGTACCAATGGCGAAGGCTAAACCACTTGAATAAAAACCTATTACGAGCATCGATTACTACATTGATCTTGCTCAATTAATATTTTAGTGTCAAATCAAACTTTACCAAAAGCTCTTGCTATTGGGTTTGTTTTGGCGTAACAAGCATCTATTAGTTACAATTCTCCTTAGTTGGTTGTCACCAATAACTCAAGATTAAGAAAAGCTTTTTGATGATTAGAAAGCTAAGAGGATAATTAAGGGATCCATGTGATCCACTAAGCATTACAATAATCACAGATTTGAAAGTTTTTTTTTTCACTGGTGAATCTTTGGTGTCCTAAGAGAATTTAAGAAGATAACAAAAGGATTTCAAAAAGGGTCCCATATGTATCATTACATGTCATGTTCTATCATTTGGTGTAGTAAAACAAAGTTGCTTTAATGTGAAGATGTTAAGAGCCAAAATCCCACCTCCAAATGATTTAGACTTTCTAAAGCAGATTAACAAAAAAAAAAGACAATTAGACACTGCTTTTTCTTTTCTTATTTTTCTTAGTGCAGCTTTTCCATGGTAATTTGAAGATAATTTCCCAAAAAAATAGTGGGTTTTGTGTAAAGAAAATTGTTTCCACTAATGTTTTCATAAGAATTCCAACATTTTCACTTACTATTTCAAATTTGAAAATTTTGGTATTATCCATTCATGGTTTTTTTTGTTTATCCTTCATGAATACCGTAATTTCGGTGTGGATGACTTGTCTTTGACAAGACTGAGGAGGGAATTAGTCAAAATACGTATAACTTACCCCAAACACTCCTAACCATTAAAAAATAAATTATTACTGAAATTGATAATAAAATCCATATAAAAGTCTCAGTGAAAATTATGCAATTGTTACACAACCACACCTCAAGAGGAAAGGCAAAGCCAGTGAGCAAAACTATAAGAAACTTTAATGGAGGAATAGGACTGATAAATTTCAAAAGGCTCACCTACTTTCATTTATATAATGGCCGAGTTGAAAAAGTGTTGGTCAAAATTAGAATTTTTTTTGTAGGCCAGGGCTGTTTAAGACTGGATTGTTTACTGAAAATTTGAAGCCAATATACATCCACAGAAACTGTCCTATGCCTGCTCACTAAAGCATCTCTAACCACTTTACAATACACAGCAGATCTGTTTAAAAATTTTCGAAAGAAAATTTCAAGAAGTAGATTCATGTATTGTTTTAATTTGTGTTCAGTATGAATCGTATAGAATATTCAATGTCTATTGACCTCTAATAAGGACTTTTTGTATGATCATCACAATTTTTTTGCATATCAACACGCTCAATGTAAATGAGCGAAGAACAAGCTAGAAAACACATTACATTCTCGTGCCTCTCCTTCGTAAAGATTCTTCAACCAGAAAGAATTCGGTTCAAATGTAAGATACCTATTTAAAAGTTTTCCCTTTTTTTGTATGTTCATCGCAGAATTTTTAGATCTCAATATGCACAATGGCAGATAATGGCCAAAAACACAAGCCAGAAAACACAACGAGCATGATTGAAACTAACTTGAATAGATAGCTTTTAAAAGTCTTGAAGTAAAATAAATCAAGTCTCTTTGAACCTCAATTTTTTTACCAGCTTATGTAGCAATTTTATGGACCCAAAAAAAACTTATTTAAGTTGATTTAAGAAGTTGATTTTATAAATTTTTCTTTTGACTTTTTAAAATTTTGTCGCGGATCCCACATATTTTTTAATTTATTATATTGATAAAATATTATTAGTGACACAAAAAAATATGAAATTCATATTTTGGGATCTATTATGCATAATATATACATACATGTAATTATTTTTTTATTTTGACACAAAAAAAACTAGAAAGTCAACTAATTTTTTCAACTTTTTCAATTTTTTAAAGAACACCCCAAACAATTTTAAAGGAATTTTTTAACTCTACTTTTTTACTAAACTTTTCACCCAAAAAACCCAGCTCCAAACAGACTCAATATATTTTTTTATCACTATTTTCAACTTATACTTTCCCATTTCTTTAAGAGTCAACATGCATATCTAGCACTCATTTATTTCTGCAATTTGAAGCAAAGTGGAGCTAACAAATCCAATAAGAATACAAAGCCTTAAAGAAAACTCAAACTATCATCATGTTGTTTTAGAAGATTATTTTCCTTTTCTTGGTTGGATACTTGTTTGAACACCTACCTAGTCTACATCTTAATCATAAGTTTCATTTTTTTGCCTCTTTTTACCCCACTTTTCTCACCCAAGTTTTCAAAGCTTATAATGGGCAAGTGCAGCCGTTGTTGGTCGCAATGGAGGACAACCCATACGCCCGTGGGTGTCCTGCAAATCATCACTTGCTTCTTTCTGGCCCTCTTAGTCATCACTCCTTATCGTGCTTTTGCTTGTTGGTCTTGTACATTTGTCCATTTTCTTCTCCCAAAAAAAAAACACAACTAGGGATGGTAATGAACAAGAAAAAAATGATTATTCATCTACACCTGTTCCGTTTAAGCCAGAGATAAATCATACGTATTAGAGAGTAATCATATACAAAAATACCCATATAAACTTGTGAAAGGATGAACTAAAACTCATCTCCATCCCGCTAAACCCATTATATATATATATATATATAAATAAATAAAATAATTAAGTAAAACATACATTTGTTATACATATTATTTTTGTGAGTTTTTATGTTTAACCCATTTGTTATATAATGAATTTTCATCCTTCTTGCAAAACCATTTGAGGTTTCTTGATTTTTTTAATTTTTTTTTAAAATTATAAAAATTAATTGTTATGAGCAAGTACTCTGAAGAGAATAGGAATTAAAATTTTTCTTGCTAACGGAATAGACGAATATTTTTTAAGCGAGTGCAAAATGAAAACTACTCCCCCAGTTCCGGTCCACTGTTATCCCTAAACCCAACACACAAATAACACTAGACACACATGACCATGGTCATCCTTATTGTAGCCGTTGATGATCAGTGATCACCCATTCTCTCACTATTTTCCTTGATGACACCCGCCTCGGGATTTTTTCGTAGTCAAAATTTTTGGTCACAAAGACGAGAAAGCTTGAATTTCAGCAATTTATAAGGTTGAGAAATCTTAACGGGCTGTACACGGAAGAGTTATTTTGTAAAATGATCAGCAGTGTCCTCATTAGAAAATGTTTAGCTGAATAATGCATCATCTTCTTATTGCCGCTGCTTCAATACAGAGATTTTGAGGGAGTTTTACGAAATGGGCAAGAGGTATTGGATGCCAATGAGAAAAGGACCCAAAACAGTAACAAGAATTCAGTACACAAAAATCTCGCCTATAAAAAAATTTAGAGTAGTGAATTATAGACATTCTTACCACTAACTTGAAGTATTGTAGACAATCTTACCGCTATTTTGAACAGGATTTCTGGACTCAAATCCGCAATGTATCATTAGAACGGCTGAGCACCACTTACTATCACTCGAAAGAAAAAAAAAAAGCAAACAAGTACAACATTTGTGCATGGGCTGCGTGGTGTGGTGTTCGTGATACATAACAGATGATGGTGGGTATGGCGGTGCAGGTCATGGCGTGGAGACACCAGTGCTGTTGGTGCCACTTAATCTTTTCTCAACTTCATTAAACATGTAAGTGAGGAATATGGTCTTACAAATGCAACCAAATCTGCAAAATGCAACATCTATATTCTTTACCAATCCTTTCTATCCTTGGAAATCTGAAGGAAGAGACTACAAAATTGGTGAAAATTCAATCAAGCTTCAAGATCCTAACTCAAGTATAAAGAATAGAGGAGAAAGCATGAAATGGACAAGTACAGACAAAAAAGCTTCCATCAAGATGGCTGCATTGATTATGTTATTCAAGTAAACAACGCAATTCACCCCAGGCTATAACGTTGATATTATGTTATTATTTCTAAAATAAATGAATGACTTGAATTCTGTCAAGTTCTTCCTTTTTACTGCACCAAGAAGCATTTTATATCAGCGTTTACCCATGCATGCAGAGAGATGATCAAAGGAGTGAAAAATAATCAAATTATTAAACATGTCTGACCTTGAAGAATGTTCGAAATTTATCTGCTTCAGTCAGCATGGTCTCGGAAACGCAAAATTTTGTTGATAAACGGCCTTTCACGTTGATAGCTATTGAAGTAAGAAAATTAATAGGATGAGTGTAGATTCCATTTCAAACTTATCAGAACTAGCATGACATGCATTTTAATTACTTACATGACGAAGGCTGCCACACAGAAACAAGTCAATCCAACAGAGAAGTGAATGAAAAATGTTGGCCAGAAGTTATCTCGGTCAAGAAATATTTTCTCTGAAATGAGAGTGGCTACAGCTGAAAATAACAGAAATGCCCACCCTGAAGGCAAGCAACTACGAAAGGAAAACGAGGAAGAATCCTGTGGAGAGATGCAACATAACGTCAAAGTCAGCAGTTCAGATTCTAGATTATCATAATCAAGTTTGTGCATATGCACCAAGGTCAAGGCCACATCACAGAATTTAAAAATTGTAAAGCAACGAGTTTGAATTAGCTAAAGGTCTACCTGAAAATAATGTCTGATGAATACCGCTGAGTAAATAATCCTAAAACTCATATCTTTATGGCAGTCAAGAAATCACCAGATATTAACTTGTGCTATCAATAGAGAATAACTGCACTGGCCAAAATATACTGTTATTAAAACACATGTGCCATGTGAGCCATCCACACACACACTCCACACCCTACCTTCGTGAACAATAGAATATAAAAGAGGAAGTTACAACCACTGGCAGGAAATCATCAAACATATAGCAACGATTTAGAGCTTATGAGTTTCTTTGAAATGTGTGGGTGCCAGTGATTACGAGGTAAGGTTTCCATATATTGTATGCAAGCGCATATTGAAGGGAACCAGAGATCACCATTTCACGTTCAAGAATACAATGGCTCGACACAGGAACAATAACATAACAGTACGTAACTACTGATTGTCAGAATATAACAAAACCCATGCAACAATTGAAACATTACCCTCTACTGAATAAAAGATAGTATAAAAGGCTTATGACGACTTCTAACTTAAAGTCTAGAATTCAGTGAAAATGGTGACATAACATATTATAGTAGTGCCTTACAACAGAGTTACTTAAAGTAGTTATATGGTCCTATTGAGCTTACCTCATTTTAGATTATGACAAGGATTGCTTGGATAAGTCTTAACCCTCCTCTATATTCCATGAGCGAATAATATGATACACAATGCCCAATTAAAAGATTTTCAAGCCTTAACCCTCCTCAATATTCCGTGTTAGAATAATATGATATACAATGGTTTACCATATTAGATCATAAGAAGTTATCTGCACTTGTGTTTAATAGTAAAGGAATGGTGCCTTAGGTCATACATTACTAAAGCAATCCTTCGGCAGCTGAATGGAGAAACAAAATTCTGGTATCAAGAAGCAGATTATGATCGATGACAGGTAAAGCTAAACAGAAAGAACTCAGTCATGCTACCATAGAAACAACAAAAGCCACCAGTGTTGTCAGTCCCAACATAAAAGGATACTCAGGGAATTTGCAGCAATTAATCCGACTGCACCAGCTGATCGTATTAGTAAGACATTCAGTACTAGGTAAATTAACGAGAATACAAGCAAGGAATCATTTGATCGCTTTAGTTGATTCTCTGTTGCAACTGCATGCAAAAACGCTTCAGATGTTCCTGATGCAAAATCAAAGGGCAAAAAGTTTCTTGTAACAATATCAAATTGTGAGCTACAAGACATCTAATTTTCATGTAAAGCTCATTTATGTAACAAGAAGCAAATATTCACCATGCAGATAGACAGAAAACATAACTTGACAAAATAATATAACCTTTTGCTTACCATTCATGGCCAAGAGTATAACATACAGGCAATAATATTGGAGGGCTGTCGATGCTTCTCCATCACTCCATTTCCGACCGTACAACAATCTGATAAGAGAATAAGAATAGCTTGGACCAAATGCGACAACCACCAGCCCTGGAGAATATGTATAGTTGAAACAACCAAACAATTAACACAACATGAAGAGATTCTCAAAAAGATGACTCTGCTCATAGAATTTGCAGATAGAAAGCATCAATCGAACACAGGACAACAAAGTGAATTGATTAGACTGGTGAGGATATTTTGGAAATTTTCAAGGACGAAAAAAATGGGAGGCAAAACAAGCAACGATGTCCACCGGCTAATAATTGAAATCTTTATTTATGACACTTATCTTCCCTTCCATTTTGTCTATATAACCCTACTACCAAAATATACTACTTCAGCAGCATTTCATTAGCAACCAATAGCACCGGGAGCAACAAACCTAAACTGTTAGGATGTCAACATCTTTTCTTCTTTGTACATGAGAGCTGGGGTATGATTGGAATTAATCCAATCAGTAAGGATATTCTGTTCAGGTTTTACAAGTATAGGCAGTGTTATCTCACGAGTGAGTATTCTCATACTCATTCACTCTAAGAAAATATACTTTCTTATAACGAACTTAATGGAATACATCTATATAATACTAACTGTTTTACAAGAAATAATATATTTACTTTTTCAGAATAACACATACTACTAAACTATGAGAGACATATACTCATTCCCTTCTTCCTTGTTTTTTAAGTCTTATATCCTTCTTCCTTAAGCAAAGAGATAATACCGACATGTTTTTCATTTCTTTAACCCTGCACATTGTGTGAGGCTTTTCACTAGTTCTCTCAATGAATGCAAATTAAGCTATCTCTATACCTCAACTTTAGCCCTCTATAGTATCCTTGTTTGTCGCTCGGCATTCCCTAACCATATCGGACGCTGCAGTTATTAAGTTTTAATCGCATGACTGTACCACAGATAAACTCTCTCATTTTGCTTCCTCTTGGTGCTTTGTCAATTATCTCAAAAGACAACCCCTTTCAAAATTTGCCATGTCCTATCAATCATCCATTAAATTGTTTCTAATAGCCATGTTTGGCTAGTCAAATAGTCAACAATACCCCAACATCTTCACTCACTACTCTCTCATATCTCAAGGATTCATTCTGTCATTTCATTAAAAAGTTTCTAGCTTTGTGTGCTATTGGTACTACTTTACCAAGCACATGAACATAGAACGAGATTGACAACTTTTATATTTTATTGCGTTGTTAGAATTATGACTTAGTTAGCAGTATTCTAGGATATTTAGTTTCCTAAAACATGTTAATTTTCCTAATTCATCAGACATGTGTTTATTTGGTCTTGATAACATTCCTAAGACTAGAGATTCGTTTCCGTTTTAAAATCTTGGCGTTTTGGATTTTCTTATAAATTGTCATATGTACTACGCATGCTAATCAATTAATGAATTGAATATTACAATATTTTGTGAATTTTCTTTTTTTTTTTCCGTAGATTCCGAGTGTTCATGTTCTATACGCTCAAAGACGGTGATATCTTCCACGTCCATTTATTATTGTTGTGTCAATTGGTATCAAAATCTTGACTGACCTAATATGATCACTAATCAGAGAACTGGTGACAATTTTTTCCGTGATGGTGATCATGGAAAAAGAGCTCTCCCAAGGCTAAATTCTTGGACTTTCAACAAAATCAACAGTTCCAGCAGTCCTTGCAATAGTTGTGGGCTACAGTTGCACAGTTAATGTTGGGTCCAAACCAGGATCTCAATCAAGATAAAGTGTAAAATGACGATAGGACTCATGTTCAACCTATTCGAGACTATAATCCTATCTATCGTTTAAGATAGAGTATTCATGGTACGTCTACCTGAGTATCACCTATTGCATATTGCAATGATGTTGAAGAATATGATGTACATTCATCTATGAGGCAACAACGAGAATTTAGATCGGGAAAATCAATTCAGGATACTACTAGGTCACAATCTTTTTCATTTTATAATGGTTATTCGGAATCTCAAATTTCATATTAGAAACCGATGAATACGAATTTTTCATGCATTTGGAGGGATCAGGAAATCAATAAAAAAAAGACAGATTGAAATATTCCCATGTTTAAAATTTGTGCAAGTACGAAAAAGAAAATTTGATTTTTCAACAAGAAAATATTGAAGACCATGATAAAACATAGTGGCCTTAAGTTGATGTTGGGAGCCTCTTGAAGGTTACTCAAACGAGGGAAAAGAAGACAAAATTGTAAAGCCACAAGTGATGATACGACAACTGAAGTGTTTATAGTTGAACTCAACATATCAGAGTTTGACGAAGAAGATAAACGTTGTGATGAAAAAGAACATGAGGATAATTTTCTTGATCATCATAACAATTCCAAAGAGTCACTAAGTGAGCACTTTAAGCCTATCAAAGTTTGCCTTTACGTTGAGAAGGTTGCAGAAAAGTACCATGAAGGGAGCAATTTCGATTGGGCAACTTGTGTTACTACATAGGCTTCTACAACATCTATTATAGAATTTTTGATTGTCAAATCAGGGGTAGACAAAGATATTATTTCAATCTGTGTGGGACTAGAAAAAATTAATTTGAAGTACAAGGTAGATGCAGATAAGCACAGACACACCAAATTGTTCCAATCAATGGAAACTCAATGATGTGTTTTTTTTTTAAGATGGAGGGTCTGATGTAGAACGAGGTTAGTAGCTTTTATATTTTATTTTATTTTATTGCGTTATTAGAATTAAGATTTAATTAGCAGTATTCTAGGATATTTAGTTTCCCAAAACATGTCAATTTTCCTAATTCATCAGACATGTGTTTATTTGTTTTTACTAATTTTTCTAAAACCAAGGCTTTGTTTCCGTTTTCAAAATTTTTGGGTTGAGTTTTTTTATAAATTGTCATATGTACTACGAATTCTAATCAGTTAATGAACTGAATATTACAATATTTTGAGAGTTTTCTCTTCCTTTTCTCTATGGATTCAGAGTGTAATTGTTCTATACGCTTAAAACGGTTATCTCTTCGTGTCCATTCATTACCACTGCATCACATATGACAATCAGTATTAATCACGTCAGAGCAACATTAATTTCTCGATAGAGACCAAATAAAAAGTTGAATTAGTATAGATACAAAAGATTCACAAAGATACAAACTACAGAAAAGCAAATACCTATTAACAAAACAAGCTTCAGAGCATCTGTTAGACAATTGCCTAACTTCCTGCTTTTATGAGCATATCCTCCTGCAAAAATAGGAGGAAACAAAAAAAGATTAAATTTTTACCACTTATGAAAGACGAAACCAACAAACCTCATGTGATGCAAATGAACTTTACTAAGTCGACCAAATGCACCCCCACAAAAGGACTACTGTTTTCAAAGATATGGTCTAGGATGATTCACAAGGATAAAATAACAAACACAACTGCAATAGCCAGTCACAAATTCCATTATTTTTGCCAGAGCGACTATGTTGCTAACTCAGTTGTCAAACAGATTACAATACAATAATAATTACTATGAATGTTGATTTCTTTTCCATTCACAGTCACTAATCAAAGGGAACAGTGACAATAAAACTTGTCTGAGAGGAGATAGAGGGGTGTGGTCATGATTAAGAATTTGCTGAAACAGTTACATGAATATAGCCAGGTCAGATAACCATTGTGGGCTTTCTGTTCCTTTCTTTTCCTGCATCACTGTAATCCAGTAATAATCCCTGAATTACTCTTTGAAAATCTCCTTTACCCATCTTTCTTGGACTAATGAAGCAATTAGAACTCATAATCCATGGCCAAGTTTCTTCTTTTGATCACTTCCATGGCTAGGTTCACCAACCTCGGTCCTGACTTCTTTTCCCTTGTTGTGTTTGGGCTGAACCGCAGTCCTGACTTCACTATTTACCAAGCATGTGAACCATAGACCATAGACCAAGTTGCTCTCAAGAGCTCAACCTATAATTCTTGTTCTATTAGACAATATCCACTCTTATTTGCAATACTGTATCATGTTCATCTTTTACAGAAATATAGTACTAAGGCCAACTGAAACACATAAAACTTTCACCATCCACTGTAAAAATTTACCAACCTTGTTTATCCTCCCATTATGACAAAAGCTAGAGATAGACACATGCACGCATAGAACACACTGACAGCCCAAAGTTTTTTTGAAAAAAACTCACTAGATGTCTGGGACAAGAAATCCAATAAGAGTTAGAAGTGAAAAGAGGCATATGTAAAGCTAGAAATACTTCCTATAATAATTGAACCAAGCATAACTGGTGCCATTTGTGCGTAAATATTCCGGAAGGATAAATAGAAATAATATAAATTCTTTCACAGTTACCTGCATGTACAATTGCCACCACTAGTTTACTAGATAGTTTAACATTTCTAGGTTCCAGGACAGGTCCACAAAGCACCAGCTTTGTTGGAATTACAACATTACAATAATTCATTCTCTGAAAAATGAAACAAAAAAGACAAGGAAGGGCAAACAAAAAATCTCGGATAGGATTTTAGGATAGCTTAGTGCAATCATAAAAGATCAGGCTAACAAGTGTAAGAACACTGGTTAGTGTCAAAGCAGCTACTTCATGCATGCAATGGTGGGGGTCAAGTCGGTACACTATTTGCCACACCCAGCAGGGCCAGCATCCCGTTGGTGGTAACATGGGGTAATGGCCTCATAGCAAAATTAGAAAAGAAAGCCACTTTATGCTTTTTATCTTCAGATGTTTTCAGATATTTTGGAAAATAATCAAGTATTAAGATATCTCGTCCAGAAATCTGGAAGCCCAGAATCTAAAGCTGCCAGATGGTATGAAACATCTTATTTTTCCATGACCTCATAACAACACATTGGCTAGCAAGCAATAAATTCAAAAATAATGAGATAACAAAACATGTAGAAGAAGTTAATGTCACAAGTCAAAATGACAAATATGATTCCCGTCAGTACAAAATGAATTGAATATCGAGGATGAAGAAGTAAACCTGATGCACACCTTGCAAATGTGACATATGAACTTTCTTCGAAGGGCAGAAACACCAATCTCACCACTAAACTTCCTGAAATACCAAGGATGATGATCTATTTAAGCATGCCCGGAAATGTTACCCAGAAATAGAAGCATGCTCAGAAAATAATGAGCGTACATTCCAGATCAAGAGTAACTACTCATTAAGAAAGCTGCAGATCCAACAATCTCAACCATTGCAATACACAGAGTGTTTTGCACTGTTGCATACCTAACTTGTCTACGAGTCCATATACAGCTTGGTTATATGGTGTATCCAACCATACAAGGACCATTTTTTCTCCTTCTTGCAGGATCAACTTCCGAAATGATTGAAGGGTAAACAACATACACATGCTTGACAGCTGTCTATCATAATCCATCATACGTCCTATTCTGTAAGACCATATGTCATTAACAAATCACTCTAGTGATGAATAATGTTAAAAAGCAGCACATCAATATAAAACAATTACGTACTACAGATGCATAAGTTTAACATAAAACCAATCAAAAAAAATTTAAGCTGCCTCCTAGAGAATGTGTGATCAATGCCTTATAATAAGGCTAGAATATAATTGCAATAAACCCAATTAATCTTCTTAAACTACGACTTTTTGCATCAGGTCATATGTTAAAAAATAGTAAACATCCAAAATATAAAACTTAAATTTCACTAACCCCATGTTAACCCGTATGAAACTGTCTGTTGAGTGGTGTGGGAGAAGCATTAGATCAGACTAAAGATAATCGATGACACTAGTTAAGAAAGGATCCATCCAACACATATGATAAAGGGGTTTGGGTTTGTTTACCATTTGGCAAAAAGGCAACTTCTTAAATGTTTTTGTGCAGTCAAACCACAGGAGAGGGAAACATTCTCATGCCCCCAAAGGCAACCAGAGCCAAATATCATAGTGGATGCTTAGTATGAGAAATCCAACCTGAAATTTGTCCCTCACTACAATTTTTAGCATATTTAGTTTCCCTATCAGTCAAAGTATCTGGTTCCATTTTTTGACTTTTGCTACAAAAATGATGTATTCTTGTCAATGGAGTGAATAAGACACAGAACAAAAGAAACAATACCTGAAAGGAAAAAGATCGGAACTTTTATATCTATGAAAAAGAAGGAAGTAGACCCAATAACCAAAGAGCGTGCAAGCTCCAAATGCAGTTTGTGACAATGCAAATACAATCCCTTTCTCCTACAAATAGGGAAAAAAAAAATATTAGCAGCTTTATCTTAACACGTTTATAAAGCACACTAAAACTTAGCGCCAACAAAAGAAGAAAAACAAGCCCATATAAATTCGAGACACAAAAGGCATCTCCCAAGACCATTCTCCAAGACCTATGAGATATATCAGCATAAGAAACAAGAAATTATGGGCCCCAATATTCTATGTGGAGCCAATAATACAAGGATCTTCTTCAATTTGATGCATTATCTCAAAAGAAGACTCGAATGAAATGAGCATCCATGCTGCCTCCATATTGCTAGAATTCGGAAGCAAAAGTTCAAGCTCAAATAGATATGGTCAGAATCAACATATGATTGCAAATGGAATCAAACAAGTTGCCCAGGTCACAATTTCCTATTCTAGCTTCCAACTCTACTGTAGAATAAGATAAAGAAGCATAAAAACATAAGCCACAATGGTTCACAAGACAATCCACTTAAATTTTTTACCATGTCAATTTGCTTGATGATGAGGATGTAGGTTGTTACACAACGGAAAAGAGTAGCTGCAGTTTCAACCATCAACCGTAGTTTGAGGAGCACCAAGTTCTGAGAAAGAATATATAAGGGTTCTGCCAGTAGCTCCAGCATACACGCAAATCCTGTATAAAGGGATGAACCAATATCGCAAAACAAATTTTGCATAGAGCCATAAAACAATAGGAAAGAGAATATTAATTTGATGCCAAATGAATCATGCAGGAATCTCCATGTCATTTTTTTTCAATGAGTCTGGTATCTTCATGCCATGGTTGATCAAATGATTGATATTTGATACATATCACCTTCAGCTTTTGCCAAATGCATGTTGGCACCAATAATCTAAAAACCTAATCCATATATATATCACTCTCTGAATATTAAATGCCAAATAGTACATTGGCACCATGGAGTGATGGATTTGCTACCAATAACAGAAGTCTATAAACAGACAGCAAGAGGAAAAAACCTTGCACAACATAGCATTTAAAAAGTCCTGTAGCAAAGTAGCAGATTACCATTAATCAAGATAGCTTGCCCATATGGATTAGAATAACTTAGTGCTTGCCACCAGAAAACAAATATACATGCTGCAATTGTAATGACTACTCCAAATGGGAGTGTCATCCAAGCTACTTTCAAAAGCTTTGCTGCATTTTCAGCCGTTGAAGAACCATCGCTGCAAGATAAGACCAAAGTAATTAATCAGGTGCAAACAAAAAAACAAGTCAAATTATCTATCGTTTTTAGAATGTTTGCATTCTCCTTGTTGCAGCTGAGATTGACAAAGTATCTGAAGATGTGTTACAGGGGATACCATTCTGAAAAAATCCTACACTACATGTTGTTATGAGTTGATAATTGAAGGTGGTTATACCATTTAACTCCCTTACTTCAAACCATACCGTGCACAACTTCTTGCATCTACTTTGCCACAAGTTTCACTAAATTAAATTCAACAGACAACAATCCATTTGAGCTCCTGTAACTCTATGATTTAGATTAAATTCTTTAACTATTGATGCCCTGACATTGAGATCAAATCAAAACCAACGGAAAGCATGTTACAGAGAAACAATAGGACCAATCTAGTTGATAACAGAGAACTAGACAAAGAAGAGCTGGGGTATAAGCGTGTGGAAATACCATCTGATGTCTGCCCTCATGCATGCTCGCCGAAAACCCTCTCGACTAAGAAACAAGACACAGGTGACAAACAGATGAAATTGTATAGCATACATCTACATTGGATAAACCAAATAGAGGTTAGAGTCTAATTGGAAGCACAACAAATTATTACAAAATAGCCAAGCAAGTTCAAAAAATTTACCGCATAGTCTTCTTCGGTAAGGTGTCTGACGATCCACGAATTGAATATAAATGGGATTCCTCTCGACAAAAACTGTGTAGCTGAACCCGTATTATATGTTAGTTTATACACACACACATAAATAAATATATATGTATATATACAGAGAGAGAGAGAGAGAGAGAGAGAAAACGAGATGATCAAATTGAAATAGTTTTGGATTATGAGAAATTAAGAGAGACGAGATTGAAAGAGGAAGAAGCTAACCGAATAAGTACTTGAAAGTGCGAGATAGATTAGCTGAACGGTCACCGTCTCCGATTGATTGAGGTTGCTCACTCCCGGGAGAAGAAGAAGGCTTCGACATGTTCGCCTAATTTTTCCCTTTCTTGCTTCACTAGGAAAATCTCAGAAGATATCTGTTTTGAGACTACTGGCTTCAACCTAGAGGAGTGACGAATTGAACCCAGAGTCTTTTGATCAAACCCTAGCTGTTCTTCTTACCTGCTCAACCTGACATCTCTATCGTCAAAATCGCATAAGCAGACCAATTGACAAATCAAGAAATTGTCAAAGCAAGAAATCAAAGTGAAGCAATTGTCAGAGTGAAGCAGCCTAGTAATCTACATATTATCAGCAAAGTGAGAATCTGATCAATGTTGAAATAGGAACTTTAATTTCTTATATTTTCCATTATTTTCTCAGCACCAAACGGAGCAAAAGACAGACGAAAAAGAAAAATCTTTAGGCAGAAAGAACTGCAATCAGCTCGTCAATTTTTAGCACAACTGAAATCAAAATTTGATTTGAAAATACAGAGAGGACTCGACTACACTGATCTAAAATTTAGAGCTGAAATCAAAGAATGCATACAGAAAATCAAAATAAAAAAAAAAAAAAAGCATGCAATTGAAATCAATAGCATAAATTGCCTCGGATAGTCAGATGGTTAAAACCCTAATCTTTAACCAGGCAGAGAATCTTCTCAGTTTCGATTCCCCTTCTCCTGGCGATTTATACGAGAGATAGATTCTCAGTCTCGTCGAGGCAGAGGCAGAGGCAGAGGCAGAGGCACAGGCGAGGCGAGGCGAGGCGAGGCGCAGAAGGCAGAACAGAAGAGTTGAAAAGGCGCAAAGCAAATTAAGTCAAAAATGGTCCAAAAACTTGGATTTTATTCCATTTTTAATGACCCGACCGGTTTGTTAAAACCCGTCCGGGTGGAACCATTTTTTAAAAAACTGTCCGGTTCAACGAGTTATAAACGATTTTTTGCACAAATAATCTAATGAAATAACTGGCCCGGTTTGAAGTCCATTCATGAGTCAGGATTTAAAACATTGCTTTATTTGAGAGATGTAAGTTGATGATACACAAATTGATTTTATACACTATTTATTAAGTAATTAATGTAGTAAATAAATAAGGAGAGAGTCAACTTAAGCAAAATACAATTTAAGTGATTCGGTCAAGGTGACTTACTTCACTGTGAAGGGTTAGAATAACATTACGTTGTGTTTGGTACGCAATAATGCATTTATGTATGAATTGAATGGACATGGGAATAGAATAAACTTGGGAATGGAATGGAATACACATTTCATTCCAATGTTTGACAATTAATTAGGATTAAGTCTTGGAATGGAATGTCCATTCCATTCCAAAGTTTGGATAAAATAATTTCTATTAGAATGGAATGAAATTTAACCAAAATAATTTTTTATCATAAAATTTTCAACTTATTGCATACTTCGTTACAATGAATATTTCTGTTAATTTAAAATTTAACAAATTAGATTAAAAATGTAATAAATATAGTCACAAAGAATCACATAATGAAAAAATTCATTAAAAAATAATAAAAATCAATAATAAACAACAAATAAAAAAAAATAGCACTCTGTATAGACAAAGTAGAACGTGACTGTACAAGGGTAACAAAACACATGTATAATAATTCTTCTATGTTCAGTTGTTAGGTGGAAACCAGCATCAAGCATGACTATCAAAGCCAAACTCACAGATTCACAATGTGAGACTCATCATCAAAATGAAATGTAGTCTGCTTCAAGCTAGAAAAATATTTACCAGCGCCAAATCAAATACTGGTTTTGGAATGTATGATTTGTTGGATTTGATTAACACCAGCTTTTGACTGGATTGTCTTATGCTGTTGTGCTTCTCTGTTATGCATTTTTGAAAATTTTGTCCAGGAAAATTT
>CM042185.1:3805247-3819342 GCA_023539305.1 Ilex asprella
TTGTATTTACTTTAACCATGAGTAGCTAAGTTTTTAGTTGGCTAATCCAAGAGAAACCTTATCATGGGTATGTCATTTCAACTCATTGTCTTTCCTCCTCTCAGTGTACGATGATTCGGTTTGACTGGGTTGAGAGTGGATGTGGTTGTGAGTCTTTGATATCCCCTAGGCTTAGTCACGGGTTATGCTTAGATCCTCATCATCTCATCCCTAGCTTCCCACGAATCAATCGTTTATTTATGCACCATTGGAGAAAGGTTTCGAGTTGAATTGAGATTCCCATTGGAATGACCTCTTTGGATTAGCCAACAGTTGTTTTCATTTCATTATCACAAACTTAAACCACCACCAAATTCCAAAACAAAATGATTTTACCCTTTTCTTTAATAAAAATCACCTTCATAATGGTTCACTTCCTTCCCTGAGCAGACGACCTTGGAATACTTTTTCAAGTAAAACACGACACTCAAAAGACTCCTTGCGCTTGAGGAATACTTTTGTTCATACACATACACACACACACACACATTTCATTCATCCCATTCCATTTTCTCCTTGCCCTTTCTTTTGACATCACCACCAAGGGAGTGTGATACTCCTCTTCGCTCACATACCATACATACACATGTTAAAGAGTGATATTTAGAGGTTAGGAACTGCAAGAAAAATTAACAAGCACGGAGCCGGTATATCTTGAGTGACTCCTCCATCTACTGGATCATGTGTAAGATGTCTAGGATGGTTGACTCCATGTCCACCTCTGCCTCGACCTCTGTGTGACGGTGATTACTCTTGCGTAACTCCCTCAGTTGGAACCTCAGCATCATCAATCTGCAGATGACCCTTTTGTATTTTCAACATTCACTAATCACACCATTAATGCCAAATGATTTACTAGAGCATCCATTGCTTTATAAACCTTATATACCGGAACTGTTACTTGGACCTTAACAACAAAAGTTATCCATTTTTCTTCCCAAATGGCTTCATCAATAGATTGCACGGTGCACACACTCTGATTTTCAACTAATTCATACCAGTCTAGTTATCCACTCCAATGCATTAGTTTGAACGATTCATATTCTTTCACAATTTTTGCAGATTTTATAAAAATCATTCAATAAAACACTATTGATCAAGCATGTATTGATGTAGATGAGAAGACCAAAAATCTCTTCTATCTCTACCAAGATAGAGATAGCATTTACAAATGACCAATGAATAACATGAAAAAGCGACACTATTTATATCCATGCATGGAACTGATATTGATATACTGAGATAAAAATAGTAAAGTCAATTCATGTCTCTTTCGTTTGGTTATTAAAGACCAATTCAAATAAAAATAAGAGCAAGGAATAGCCAAAAAAATGAGCAAAACATAATTTAGTTCATTTAAAACAAGTTTCTGTTTATATACAATCCACTAAGAGAGACTTAAAAATAAATTGAAAAAAACTCAATTAGACTAAGATTGGTCTGGACTCTTTTACTTTTAAGGCTTTTGACACTGGTTATTTAAATTGCAACATTGAAGATCAAGTTGATTTTTCTATGGTTCCATAAATTTCACCTCCTTCATAAGTTTTATACTTTTTATATAAGTACAATTTTTATGAAATAATTGAGGATATGGAATTTATTTATAAGTTTACTCATCTTCGAGGTATCTATTTAAATTGGGCGATGATCTAAAACTAGAGCATGAATCTATTTAAATTGGCATCTCCTGGTACTTTTCAGTGACTTTACAGTTCTATTTTTAAAACTAGCTTCTATTTTATATGTTAGAGTATGTGTGACTCATATTTATTGTGTGTACAATGGCAAGGAGGTAGATGCCGGAGCGTAGCCTGTGACGACATCTGCCTTGTGGGATGCCGATTAGTTGGGGGTGCGGGGGCAACGTCCCCGCGGTACGGTACAGGGGTATTTTCGTAAATACCGTACTATGGTTATATAAATACTTAAGATGTAACCTTACTTTTGAATAATGAACAAAACAGCCGCTCGCTCCTCGTAGATGTAAGCACATTATCGAATCAAGTAAAATCTCTGTGTTATTTTCTCTTGTTATTCTTGGTTGATTGTTTGCTTATCATTCACCATAATTGCTGCACGATCACAACATATATAAAGGCAACCAAGAGAAACTTAAAAATAAATTGAACAAACTGTTACCTTGAATAAACATAATCCAAACACTATAAAATAGTCCAACATAAACATAATCCAACATAATCATGTACTGCAAACTGTTACCTTGAATAAACATAATCCAACATAATCCAAACACCATAAAATATAAAGGCACCCAAGAAAAACTTGAAAATAAATTCAGAACAAAATGTCAATACATACATTATACAAACATTATAAGTCTAACCTATATATGAGCAGATATTTAAAACTTACCAACTGTTGGGGATGTCAGCTGGTGGTGGAGGTGGGCTGGTAGAGGTGGTGGTTTTCGGTGCTGGAGGTGGACTGGTGAAGGTGGTGGTTTTCGTTGGTGGAGGTGGGCTGGTGGTGAACGTAGACTGGTGGAGGTGTTGGTTTTCGTTGGTGGAGATGGGCTGGTGGTGGAGGTGGTGGTTTTCGTTGGTGGAGGTGGGTTGGTGGTTTTCGTGGGTTGAGGTCGGATGGTGGTGGAAGTGGACTGTTGGAGGTGGGGATTTTCGTTGGGGATGTCAGTTGGTTGGTGGTGGAGGTGGTGATTTCTATCTGCTGCCTTTCGTTGGGGATGTCAGCTGGTGTGGAGGTCGACTAATTTCGCCTAGGGCTAAGCCAGAATTGGGGGAAGAATAGAGAAGGAAAGAAGAGAGAAAAAAGAAAAGAAAACAAATTGAATTTGGATACACTAAAAACGTCAAACCATCTGACTTTTTAGTGTATTGGGCCATAAAAAACGTCATACGCTCTGACGTTTTTATGGTGGACTGGACGTTGGGTTTAGTTGTTGGGCTTGGGCCAAAAAACGTCATTTGGTCTGACGTTTTTAGGCCAAAAACGTAAGACCAACTGACGTCTGTTGGCTTAAAAACGTCAAACCAATTGACATTTTTAAAAGTCCCTAGGTTTGAGAAATATTTTCAAAACAACCATTTTTTGTGAATAATTTTTTAAAACCCCTTGGGTTGGGGGTAAAACCTCGACAAAGTACAAACTTGTCCATATTGTGAGAACTCATAATGGAGCTGATGATAAGGCCTTCCGGTGCGTGTATCAAGAGCAAGATGATAATGGAAAAATCGGAGTTTCTCTCTCCAAGGATCTTATGGCAATCGTCGGTGGTGCTCTGAGGACTAATATCACAATAATGGGTCCTCTAGTTCTTCCAATCAGTGAACAAACTCCTTTTCTTAGCCACACTTGTTACAAGAAAACTGTTTGATTTGAAAATCAAGCCTTATATCCCAGATTTCAAGCTAGCTTTTGATCATTTCTGCATCCATGCCGGTGGGAAAGCTGTGATTGAAGAACTGGAGAAGAATTTGTAGCTTCTCCCACTTCATGTCGAGGCTTCTCGGATGACTACATCGATTTGGGAACACAAGCTTGAGCTTGATTTGGTACGAATTGGCCTACACGGAGGCGAAAAGGAGGATGAGAAAGGGGAATCGAGTATGGCAGATCGCTTTCGGAAGTGGGTTCAAGTGTAATAGTCAAGAGTCGAGAGTTGAGCAGAGCCTGCAGATGAGTGGAGGAGGGAAGAGGGATTTGGCGAGGAGAGCAGCTGATAAGAGAAAATTAAGAGCAAAGAATGATCGGGTTTTTTTGTGTTAGAGTGATTTGGAATGGGTAATACCATGTCTAATTTGGTAATGGTAATCCCATGTTTTGTGGGATGAACAATTACTTAGGAATGAAATGAATTTTCATTACTACATATCAAACATTGGAATGAGCATTACTTAGTAATGGTCATTCCATTCCCATGCTTCATTACCTCTAACCAAACACAACATTAGTGTTTTATTACTTCAAGGAGTATTGAGTGCTCAAGTGTGAGTAATAGGTGATGTATAAGATGTGAGAGATGTCCTCCATGTGTAAAAAGATTTTACAATTTATAAGCGTTTTTTAATAGATTGAGACGCATTATCAGTAACAGAAAAATTGATTTGGTGGAGTGGGCGGCATTCTCACAACAAGTGAGACAATTATTTAGAGTACGTGAAGATCTCAAGATGGTGTGTCAGACCTCCTCACTCTAGAATGGCGTGGATGAGGCTCTAGGATGGCGTCGCAAAGTCTTTCATTCTAAGATGGCATGATTGTCGGGGCTTTTAGTGAGCCTAAATTGATTTGGGATCTCTTCTAGGCCAGATCCACTGGACTTCGTCTAGGTCGGGTCCACTATCCTTGTTGGGTCTTGCCTAGGCCAGGCCCACTGTCCAAATTAGACCTTGGGCCAGGCCCATCATAAGTGATAAGTTGTTTTATATTCATTTTGATAAATCTGATTTGCAAACTCAAATTTATGATATATTTTTTGTGCGAATGAATATTTAGTATCATTTCAGATTTAACCTGCTTGTAACATTTAAATTATAATTTTTCAATTGATCTAAATCAGAATAAAATTTCATCCAATGTGCTCTGTGTAATTGATTGCATATTGGGAAGATTCCTGGTTATCAACAATATAAATTGTCTCGATCGAGAACATCAACTTACTTTGGGGCGAGGAATCATCTTTAATAGAATCCAAACGTGCCACACCATTTGCAAGGGATGTAAATGGTGACCATTTAGCTTGTACAAGGGTTTCAATGTTTTGAGATTGAACGTGCTTCACAAATTTTGATCCATTCTTTGAATGAAGGACCATCCTGTACTTTGGTGCCGGGTTCACGTTCGTGTTAGCGAACAAACATCCAAAGAACTGCCGCAAATATGAGCCCACCCAAAGTGTTGTATCCAAAATTATCACCATTAATTACAACAGAGACTAAACGGTTCCAACTTCTTGGCACATTATGTCCATCTTTATCAGCCATAGCAGCTTCCAAGATTTTTTCACTTATCAAACCGTAGAAGAGAGGGGAGAAAAGAACAAGGATATCCAAACACAAATATGCAAACATGTCCTGATGTCCACCATTTTCATCTAAAATGATAAAATTGAAGGTGCGCTCATATTTGATATACTATCCCACAAGCCAAGCAGAATACTCGATATCTTGCCAGAGAAACTGGAAACTGAGTAGTCTCAAAAAGGAACAAAAATCCAATGGCAGACAAACCAAAATTAGAATGAAAATGGAAAGAGGACCAATAACGTTAACAAGATCAACGGTAGCGACGGAGGGATAGAGTCTGGTTCCTCTTCCAGGTAGCCCTTCTTGAAGGTCGTGCCTTGTGGTGCAAGTGTCCCCTTCCCCGAAGACCCCTGTATTTTTTCCCTGCAGAGGTGAGTCCGCGAAGCTCTCTGTGCTTGTGAACAGGATTGCAGATCCAGTTGATCCTTGGGTCATTGCGGATTGCAGCATGGGCAACATCAACCAAGATTACCTCATAGTACTTGTAAGTGGAATCCTTCATTAAAGACAGTAGAGAGTTACAAATATGAAATTCCAAACAAATGTCAAAACACAAATGCACGAATGGATCTAGATCTGTAATATATATGTAGCATGGCATCTAAACCCTAAAAACAGGGAAGCAGCACATATGTATTGTATTAAGGCATAACCAACACAGAGGATCTATACAATTTTATGAGATATCCAGAAAGAAATGAAAAACAAGAGCCATCATATGGTGATGGAATTAAACTAGAATTTGCATTACTGTTAAGATGGTGTACTTATCATGGTGTAATATAACAGAATACACATTCCCCCAAGACAATTGGCTGAAATGGAAATGGTAAAGAATGTACGTTGTGGTGCTAGTATACCAAATATGTATACAAACCTCATTGATCCAGTAAGAATTGACAACCCTAAGACCACCCAGCTTTCTGCCAGCACGTTCCTCCGCAACTGAGCGCTTGCTTCGTTGAAATTTCAGCTGAGTGACACCTTGGTTTGTGGGCTTTCCATACACAATACCCTTAGGAACTGGTCTCTTCCGTCCACCACGCCTTACACGTACACGGTAGACAACATAACCCTGAAGAGATTATTAACCCAAGTCATTAACACACAAGACAGTTGATGGGAAAATAACATTAATACTGACAAAAGAGCATCTGTAGCCCCCACGGAGAGCGACATGCAAGAGAGAGGTATGGAATAGAGTTGTCTGAACATTCACGACCATTTATATATGTGTCATGGTACTCAATAAGTTGTGTAACCAGACAAAATGTATAAATCAGACTATTATTTATTGAAATGCTACACCATAAGTTAAACCAAAATAATCAGATTTTTTTCTAGTAACAGACACCAACTTTCATAAAAATTAATCATTCGGTTTGAAAGCCATAACACTGAATATTATGGTCAATTGGACAACAGTGTGCTTGAGTATAACTATCAGCTAAATCACAAGACCCAAACAAAATCCCGATATAAATATGCACAGAAAAGCATTCTTGCCTTTTTCAATATGAACAGCAGTTGATTGAACACCTAATCATTCAGAACATCTACTAAAAATTCAAAACCAGGGTTAGGGTTCATACAGCATTATGGTATTAAACTCAAGCGGAATCATCATTATAATACATGGTGTGACCTTAACCATGAGGTGGCACGTCAATAAACAAAATATTGTGGAAGCGATGAAAATTCAACAAAATATTTACAACATTAATTAAGGATAGTACAGATCATCAACCGAAAATGCATATCAATCACTACTATTATACCTGCTTGGCTTTGTAACCCAGGCGGCGGGCCTTATCAGGGCGAGTGGGTCTGGTGACACGCACAATGGAAGGAAGCTGGCGGTACTCCCAGCACCTCACCCTCAGCAAAAACCTCATCACATCCGATTGCTTCTTCCTCCATAGCTCCGAGACATAGGTGTAAGCCCCTAACGTCACCACCCAAATAAAATACCAACTTTCAAAATCAAAATCCACACATCTTAGTAGATGTATATGGGTATGTAAATATCACTCCTGGAGTCCGTGTTCGTGACCATGTTTGCATATGTATGATTCCCATTAAAAATGCTGACGATAGAACCCAAATCCAAAGCCTCAAGAGAATCAGAGTACAATGCAGATTCTCATATTCTCAAAAGTCTTAGCATCATAAACACACATACACACAGGCAGACGAATAAAACAACTAAAGAGGGACATAAATAACAAAATCAATCACATACGCGTATGCTATAGCACCCAAAAAAAAACGCATGCTATTTCTCAAAATCATACCAAATTAAAATACCCATCAATCAGAATCAAGGAAAAATAAAAACCAATCAATGGATTTGCATCATTTCAACGTGAAAATACTGAAAGGAAGAATTAAATGTACACAAAACATACACAAGAGCACGTATATAGAAATTGTTTGATGTCATGAAAAGAACAGAGTTACAGAGAAGACGAAAGTGGATCTAGAAATGCATACCCATTCTCGCCGACTTGGTGGTGCTCCCTGCGGCTGATCTCTGCTGCTTCGGCTGAGGTACAAGTCGTGGTGAGAGTAATATATACGGGCACGGTCTCAATTAGGGTTTTGGAGAGTGGCTTATGAGAATATGTAAAAAGACCAAATTAGCCAAAAAGCTGCAGTTTTTATCGAGATTAAAGTATCAACCCGGTTCGGGCATCAGTATCAACCGGGTTGGGCTCTTTGTGGGCCAGGACTGGAAAACAATTGGAGGCTTTTTGTAATTTAGAAGCTAACTGGGCTTTGAAGAATCTTTCTTTTTCTTTTTCTTTTTCTTTTTATGTTTTTGTGTGCAAACTTGAGAGTTATTGTATTTGTCGTTCTTGTTAGAGAAAGAAGTGAATAAGAAAATAGAAAGTTGGAATAAAAAAAACAGTAGTGGAAATTTGCAGGAAGAATGAGAAAATTGAGAGAGTGATTACATTGGAACTAGATAAAATGAAATTGCGAATTTTGATAAAAAAAATTTTGAAAAATAGGGTAAGTAAGTGTCCGTTGAGGGATGACTTTACTTTCTATCTCATGTAATTTGATTCCTTTGTAATAGTAATGATGACTTTATGAAATGTGCAGAATTTAGAACATATTCTTTTTATCTCACACCCCTTAAAGATAATATATAAGGACTTGTACGAAACTTAGTAGTGTAGAGTTAGATTTAGAGTGAATCATAAACAAAAGCTTTCTAAGTTGGATTGTCGATATTTTTTAACATCTAAACAATATTAAGAGTTATCGAGTAATTGTTAGGTATCCAAAATTTTTCTTGTAAAGTTGGATTTAATGTTCTCTTGTCTTGAAAAAATTTCTCGTTAGTACCAGAGGGCATGATAAAAAACTAAGAGACGTGGACTTGACTGAATAATTTGCAAAAGAAAACTCATTTGCCTCTCTAAACACTAAGCTAGCTAAAATCGAGGTATCAATGGTGGTGTTTAATAAAACTAAAAGTTGAATACTGAAAATTAAATGCTGAATTTTAAGTGTTGAATGCTAATTTTTTTATAATTTGTAGATTATTTAATATTCACTGAAATTTAAGTATTGAATTAAATTAAATTGTTTAACAAATATAAGAAACTAAAAGTGTGAAAATTATTACTATTTTAATGTTGTCCTTCTTTTTAACCATCTTATTGCAAGCACCTTATTTCTATCATAACTATTACAATGATAATGATGGTGGCTATTGAAAAGTTAAAGAGTATAAAATGTATTATTAAAAGTAAATTTGTCTATTATAAGAAATTTATAAAATGTTGCTTAACATTTTCAACATTAAGTAATAAGTAGGTGTTTTGATACTTAAAATTTTAACTTATTTTTAAGAACCACTAAAATATTAATTAGTATAATTTTTAAATTATCAAATGGACTTAATTCATTAAGTATTTAATTTTAAATATTAAGTGGTGTTATCTAACAATCCAAAAAAGGGGGTCGAAATGTATATAGAATGTTCATATCGAATCGAATGACTTAAATCCGCATTGGCCTCCTCAGATCCCAAGAGTTTGCATACATTTGAGTTGCCATTTCGAAAGAATAAGAGACGAGCACATATCAAGCACCTAGAAATCTTTGTCAAGCAAGACCCTCATAAACAACTCGTCAACAAAAGAAAGCCATCAACATTGGATCCAATCCATCCAGTTCTTACAAGAAAAACAAAAAAAAACATAAAATCTCTCTCTCTCTCTCTCTCTCTCTCTCAAACAGTTCACATCATTCTGAAACAGAGCTAATGGGCTTGCCCACAACAAAAGGCCCAGTTATTCCATGCTCCATTGGACCATTCTCCTTGTTGCACCCATCAAGCAAAGCAGTCAATTTGTAGGGGGCGGCATCAGTGGCCAGCCATTGATCCACGTAGAATATGGACTTACTACAGGTCTGGTGAGGCCCAGTTGAGGTGACCTCAACATAGTCACAGAACCAACCATGGTGTGAGCCAGACCCGTCAGAGGTCAGGTTTAGGCTGCAAATTGGTGAGCCAATACATGGGCCTCGTCCAGTGAAGATGTCCAGATTACCCCTTTCGTAGTAGTCGTATTTTGGGCCCATCAGGCCCCATTTCTCTAGATCTGGGACCCACACTGATTGGCCGTCGGAGTCACCGAGTCTTAAGCTGATTTTGGAGTCTGTTCCGGCCTTTATGATTGTGCCTGTTTGGACGTAGAAGGTGTATACACAATTATTCTGCATCATAATAGAAGATTAGTTGTTAGTCAATTCCAATTTCCAAATCGAAATCTTTATCAAATATTCCCCCTTTTTCATACATGCAATGGTAAATTCGATAATATTTCACCTAACCAACTCAAGAAAAATTGCAAATACAAGCTTTGACATACAAACTTTAATGGGTGTAAAGAATTAAAATCGATAGAACGACAACTCCGACCGTACACTAATGTTTGTTCCTAAACATTGATTTATTGAATACTTTAATAATCAAGGGATGACAATTAGTAATATTATAGTAACAAAGAGTAAATAGATCACAAACTCGGAATTAAAAACAAAATAAAATCCAAAAGAGACACATAGAGCTCGTTTGGTTGCCGTATTAGAAATTGACGGATTAAATAAAATAATACAGGCTAATACAATACAGATGAATAAAATATAAGATTAAATTAGGTATTAGAATAATACGTAATTTTATCTAGTGTTTGGTATACACAATATAAGCGTTGAATAATAGTTATTTACTCAAATACGTTGTTTGGTTAGAAAATTATTTAATCTTATTAGTGTTAAATTAACAAAAATAACCTCAATCAGTGTTTGTTACATTGATGACATTTTAATTTTATCAGTTGGGGAGTTATGATAGTAAATATGTAAAATAATACGTTTGAGTTGGATTATAATACCACCTCTTTTAGTGGTATTAAAATACCTCCATAATACAGGTCTAACGTATAAAAAATATACGATTAGTATACGTTTTTGAAATTAATACGACATCAAATTTGCTTATCAAACAAAATATTAAGCCCGATTAAATAAGAAATAGTACAATCCAATATTTAATCCCCTCATAATATGTCTACCAAACAAGCTCATATGGTATGAATCTTTATCTTATGCAGGGATTAACTCCCCATCTCCTAGTTGAAACCATTAGCGGCAAACACCTAGACTAGATCTAATTGGTTTTTATCTCTTGTTTCTAAAATATGCATTATTCATTTCGAAGTCCACATTATATTATATTTTCATTTTTGTATCATTGGCGATGGATAGGATTATTAAATAGATGCTCTTGCATAATCAAATACTAAAAATACCTGGAATAAATAACTATATAGTTGTAGCTATGGATGTGGATGTGGATAATATGTGTTACATTGTCTAAAATCCTTTTTTTTTTTGGTTTAGTAGTAAGCGTGTCTAGTCTGACACTGACACTGACACGTTTATGCGCATCTCAATTAATCCACTTTGTGATTCAGACAGACCATTTATTCAGCAATTAAAGTAATGTCTAAGCTTCCTTAATACCACTTGACTTACCCTAAAAACTGAATAACCAACACAAGATAGGTAAACTGATCACAAAGCAAGTATTGTAGATCTGATGGCTAGTTCATAAAAAAGAACTGATGTGATCTGATCATAATGTTGTTCACCATTGGCGTTACAGGATGAATAATGGATGGATCTATGCATCTGGGTAAATGCTAAGATATCGTCTAAGGTAAATCAATGAAGATGTTTTGATGATGATGATGATGATGATGATGGTGATGATGAATATGAATGTTGAAGTGATGATGAATTTGGATTGGACTTACAGAGTCTCCAGCTATGGCTGAGAAGAAGACAGTGAGCAGAACCAGTGAGAAGATGCAGCGGCACGTCATCATCCCTTTCCCTTTCCCTTTCCCTTTCCCTTTCCTTGATGCAATAATGCAAGATCAGACCAGAGACTCCCACTTTTATAGATGGATTAATATAATGCTACGGAGCATGCACTTGTATTGTATCTACTGAAAAGACCAATTCACCCCTCTCTTTTTTTTCTTTGGTCAGACCCCTCTTTTATTTTATTTTATTTTATTTTTTGGTTCAATAGTCAAGAAATGTTTAGACCAACTCACACACCTCGACTAATCTCTTATCTTTGTTCCGGCCAAAGATAATTTGAATTTATAAATCGTCTCTATTAACACTTGAAGTACACTTGAGCTAAATCCTTCTTTTATTTGAATACTAAACTTTGACACTTATTTTTTAGTATAAAATTTACCCTCTTTTCTATAATTATTGAATGAGAAAATCACACATGTGCACTCTTCATTAAATATTATTCACTATAAAATATATTTTTACAAGAATAGAGTTTTATTGGAGTTGCATAAAATATTTTGCTCTCTATTTTATTTTTTTATATTAAAATAATCTCTAAAATAGAAAATCTTGATAACTCGAGCCATACATACATATGGTTTCAATAAGATATTTATTAGCTTTAATGAGTGTATGGACAAGATAAGAATTGATCCTACCGACATAAATAATGTTGGATAGGGACCACAAAGTAAGAAATTCCACAACCAATCACAAAAGATTAGCTTTGTTTGTTGACATTGTAGCATTACAGTGGTTCTTTTGCACCTCTAAAAACAAAGAATTTTTATGAGAAAAGGTGCACTTCATCGGATCCTCCGATAGCAGAAGTGTTATTGTTTAAAATAACATCGTTTTATCATTTTGTGTGTTAAATAATATCGTTTTGAAGAACATCCCTACCATACAACAGAAAATCCAGAGTCTCGAGTCCGTTATTAGTACCACAAATTCAAACTTATAAGCGGATCCGATATTAATAGGACATATAGTATACATTATTAGTAACTAAAATTTATACCATGTTATCTAACCTTGAAAAAATTTAGAAAAAGTATTCTAAAATGAAATACAATACTATGTATGCTCTTAGTCCAACAAAAGGACCATAGTAAAGAGATATCAATGACTCAGACTCCAAAAAAGGACCATGGCATGATAGAACCAACCACTCTAATATCCATATGTAATAAAGTTTCAATTTTCACTGGATGGGGAAGGGTTAAGGCCTAAGGGGAGCACAATCCAAAAACTAAAGCTTACTTCAACTAAATTTATATTACGTATAAATAAACCAGTGAATTGTGCTTTTTACCAACAAAGGTCTGGTATTAAATTTGTACTCAATTACATTATGAATGACTTTAAGACGACACTTACAGAGATTCACAAAGATGGGGTTTTCAACATCTTTCATTTATACGTCATATATACAGATATATATATATATATATATTTGTTTTGGGTTGTGTGTGTGGTGGGCTGTTGCAGCAAAGATGAATGCAGCAAGATGAAGAGAATAAATACACCAGAACCAACTGCTTCAGCAACACTTCATAAATGCCGCTTGCATAAAGGGTAGACTCGCGATTCCAGAATCATCAAAATACTGAGTCACCAACAAATACAAAATCATCACCAAATTATTCAAATACTGAATCATAACGACGGAGAGAGTCCAAGAGGAACAAGATTAGCTTATCAAATGAGTGACCAATATGCAAATGGCAGTGGATATATGCATAGAAAGAATAGATATAATGGTTTTAGTTTCATATTTCCCCAATTGGTCCAATTTTTCACGACAAATCAAGACAAAAATAAAATTCTCCCCCAGCTGAGTATTAGAGAAAGACCACATCTTCTAACATTGACGAATACTATTTTTGCCCAGAATTGCCTTAAAATTTTGGACAAAAGTCAATGATTGGAGTAATATGACACTCAAACCAATAGTTTAACCTGCAAGGAAAAAAAGAGAATAATTTTTTTTTGGGTGTGTGTGTGTTGAGGTGGGGGGCATAGTTGAAGAGGTCTAAGTGCAATTTGCCAAGAAAGTAAAAAAAACAAATGGAAGAATGGAACATCCATAATTAGCAAGGTAAAGGAAAGTGAATTTCCTTATACCCTCTGACGTGGGAGCACTCTTATATCCTTCAGTGCCAAATGGAGTAAAAACAAAATCAAGGAACCTCATCCTCCCTCAGTTATTCAATGTGCTTGCAAAAGCAAAAAAACACACAAGACCACCTCAATGGCATTTTTGCTATTCATATGCCTGGGTTCATTGAGAATATTGTTTGGCTAACAAAAAACAAAGTATTTCTGCCAACGCTTTGGGTGGACAATGAATTCAACTTTATAGAACAAGGTTGACAATTAGAACACTGGAGTTGACAACCATAGTGACAAACAAAAGTACGAAGTACAATACCTTTAACTGAAATAAAGATACCAGTAACATTCAGATGGAATAAAAATACGGAAGGGAATGGGAATTTACCTTTAAATCAAGTGCTGGAGCTACCAAGATCGAAGTCCATAGTGTAATCATATTCAATAGTTGGAATCACAGAAGCCACAAATTTCAAGAATAAGAAAAGGTACCTGTAAAAGTCCTGTTGAGATTGATACCCCAGAACAAGAGTGAACCCTCC
>CM042185.1:3865253-3887155 GCA_023539305.1 Ilex asprella
TTGATTTGTTAATTGGGTTAACTGACATTTAACTCCTTTTTCAAATCAAGCCTCGAGTCTTTAATTATCACTGTGTGAAGTTGAGAGGAAGTACCTGATGCTCTAGTATTTTTATTATTATTTTAAATCACTCAAATTAATTATTCTCAATCAACCAATTCTCAAATCAATCTTTTTTTCTTTAAATTGCTGTTAGTATTTGTGTGACTGTTTCCTTGTTGCAATTCCTCGTGGGATCGACCTCGGACTTTCCGAGAATATATTACTTTGCTCAACCTGCGCTTGGGTTTACACTTTTAAAGTTGAAGCAACTGCCATCCCTACACTTAAGGTTTCCTATGATCTTTTCAGTACTCAGTCTGGAGGAAAGAAAAGTCTTGGTTTTACTCGTCAAGACCAAAAGAATTACCTCTGTGAAAGAAGGCAACGAGACTTGAGGTATGGTGAGGCGGGTAGTTTGTTGAAGTATTTTCAAACGAAAGCAGTGAAAAATCCATCATTCTATTATGGAGTGTAATTGGATGCACAGTCAAACCCCAATTTTGGATCCACACGACATTTTCACCAATAAAGTCTCTAATATGAGACTCATAGTCTGACAAAAATATGTAAGACAACTTGATGAAATCTTACTTTCCCTGAAGCACAATAGAGATCCTCCCAAAATGAAAAATTTCCACAAACAAAGCAAAACAATAATAATTGTTAATCTCATTTCAGCAGGAACTGACTAAAAGGACATGAGGCTATATAGTTAACGGAGAGGCAATGTATAATATAGGAAAAATAGAACAGGATGAACTTTCGTATCTTTTCTTGTTTTTTGTCGATGGAAAAGCACTTTGACATATAAACGAATTGGATCAAGCAGGAAAGCTTGCTTTGTCTTCCTAATCAAGAAAATTAGATAACATCAAGTTTTGAATAATTTTCAGAGTAATAGAATAAACATAAATGAATCTGGTGTAAAAGGTATTGTGGCAGGGTTGTAAACTCCTTTGCGATGGTATACATCGATGAAGTTAAGCCCAATGGCCTTATTCTTCACCCTGATATGTCCCTCCTTTGGCTCTCCTATTTCCACTTCCTCCCATTTCAGAACCTGAACCAATTTTTAGTAAGGACTAAGGACTAAGGAGGGAGATTGTGTGGCACTAACCCTATTCTAATCACATGCAAATACTGCAAAACTGAATTTGTTATGTTACCAAAAAAAGAAAGAAGGAAACACTCCTGTAAGAGGCAAAAAGTTAACGATGCCTCCTACAAGATCAATAAACGGATATCTCTGCTATGGGCTGAATTCTGAACTTGGATCTTCCAATCTCCTTCTTGCAAAACGAGCAAACTGTCCAAGATCGAAGCACTTCGATCGAAGGTACTCCAATGCTTAAGTCAGTAATGGTGCTGAAACGGAGAGAAGAAGCCAAGGAGAATTCAGTATACCTTTCACCTTGGTTTCTTCTGCTTTTTATAGATCATTACCCCATTAGGGTTTCCGTGATTTTTGATTCAAGGTGGCACACTTTCCTTCAATTCAGCATTTCAGTTTGGGAAGTTACTGATATTTCTCCAACAATTTCTCCAGTTAAATCTATAATTTCGTTGATTTGTTTATCTAGAATGCCCAATTTAAAGGCGAATCTTTGTTTTTCTATCTTATCGTTTTGAACAGCTTGGACACAATGAGAGCCGAGCATTATAGTTGATCACCGAACAGATTGATTCAACTCGGTTTGGTACAAACCGAGCTTTTTTTTTTTTGCTTTTCCAAACACATTGATGAGCTCGGTTATAAAGAAAACCGAGCTTTTACTTTGTTTGCCGAACCATCTGATTAGTTCGGCTCGGTTATAAGAGTAGATGTTTTCTTCGTCACGCTCCTTGTCTTATCAACCTCACGTGGACTCATTAATTGTCATAACACGTGTAATAACAAGGGCTAGCCCCTTCAACTCTCATGATAAAATCTTGTATAGTATCTCAAATAAATAGGATAATGCTTTGGTGATGATAAATCCATATGTGTGTGTGCGTATTTTGCAATCGTTTATCCCCAAGTAGAAGTAGCAGGCACAAAGCCAAATCCAAAATACCATAAACATGATCATGGGAATCACATAATAGAGAATGAAAAATAAGTTCAGGTAGAATCTCACATTCCAATAGCTAACCACAAACATCACTACATACATCAAAACTGTCACACCCCCACCCCAGATCACATAGAATGGGCGGCGGACCGGCCACCAAGGCCTTCACCAACCAAAATTGTGCATAATAAAATGAAAAATACAACGGAAGACAAATAATAAAGTGATTCAATCCATTGACCTAATGAATACCAGAGGAATAAACTAAACATCACTAACATCATTATTAAACTCATATAAAACAATGAATAACCATAAGGTTCACTACTTTAAGTAAAAAAATAAAATTATTCCCAAAACAATTGAATGTTTGTCTAAAAAAAACTATAAAAGACATTTATTCCTGAAGACCTATACTAAATAAATCTTTTAGTCCTTTAATCATTTGTCTATCTGTGGACTCACTCCTCACCCTGATCCTCACCTGAAAAATGTTAAATGTTTGGGTGAGCACAAAGGTCCGTGCATAGCAACCACCTCTAATGAGGTGTGAAAGTACATCCCACAGTTTATATACGAAAATAAACTTTGATACACACATAAGTACAATAAATTATACCCTAACCTCTCCATATAATCATTTAAAACAAAATAATTTCATGATCACAAATAACTTTATAAATAAAAAGACATTTATAATTCAAAACACCCACTCATTTTCACAAATAACTTTATAAATGAACAAGACATTATAACTCAAAACACTCACAAACACATTTAGTCTCAAATACATTTGTCAAATCATGTTTGTTACCACTAGCCTAGTAACTGGTCCCGTCTCTTGTTACCGCTAGCCTGATAATTGACCCCATCTCTTGTCATCATTAGTCTGATGACTGACCCCTATGTGCACATCCCTATACCGATCACGCCGGTATACAATCTCGTTACCATTTAGACCTGGTAACCCAGTCCCCATCTCATAAACATGATTTCAACACCCACACCAAAACTGTCGTTTTAGTTCCAACACACACAAAATTTCTCTTTCATCAACAAAGTAATGATATAAATTCATCCCACAAATTTTCTAAAATTCACATGTATAACAGTTCAAAATTACAAAATATTTAATTGCAACCCCAAATATTAACATATATCATATATATGAAAAGTTCACACGCACGCACTCACACATTGAATATAGAAAATTCTCCCAAAAGAAGTAGTAACTACTCACCTTGATTTCCAACTCCAATTCAAAGCACTCTCTCTCAACCTCAATTCAAGCACCACCTAATCCAAAATAACATATAACAATCAATTTCTATTTCTAATTTTGGCGTTTCACGTTTTTACATTTAATTTTTATACTTCCTACCCATTGATATAAATTTAATATATCTTTTACATATAAATATCTTTTCTAACATGATGTAATAGGGTATGGAAGTATTCTGAATTGTTTAGAAAAAGTTTCTAAAGTTTTGAGGGTCAAATCATAATTTTTAAAACTTTTGGGGTCAGAGTGTAATTTTTTAAAAATGAATTTTTTGTTTTTGGGCCTGCCATAAATTTTCCAGAATAATATTTAAGGTTCTAGAGACCCATATTTCAAGAATACAACCTCAATTTGATTTATTAGAGTAACCATTGATTTTTAAACACTTAATCGAAACTTTTAGGGACCGTTTCAAAATTTCAGAAATTTTCCAAGACTCGTGGGCTATTTTAAAATGAAATATTTGTTTCAAACATTTTGGGTCAGTTCTATAAATTACCAAGTTCCATGGTGGTCAAAATTGAGTTTTTATAAAAGTATAAAGGTCATAACAAAACTATTTAAAACTAAAAGAGAGGTTTCCATAATTTCAGAACTTTCATTATCTTCAATCCTTACGTTCCAAAAGCTTTGTTGGTCTTTATATTTTTTTTCTTCTTTCCCTTTTTTTCCCAATATCTTATTAACACAAATACCCACCATCTCATATTTGAATTCACTTGTTCTAACTCTATAACCTACCCATATAGATTACTTACCAGATTATATAGACTACAAACTTGTATATATGTACATATAATAATTAAATACAAAATTAAATTTCAATAGAAAGACTAAACTTGATGATCAAATCTTCTACGTTTCTTCCCTCTTCTCTAAATACCTTCCTTCTTTATCTTCATTTTTCTTTACTTAAAACCCTAGCCTCTCCCTCATTTCTCTGATTCTAATGTATGTGTAGTGGTTACTATGAAAAGAGAATATCTACATATTAGTAGACATCTAGGGTAACAAGGAAACTTATTTTTAATCACCACTTTTTTTTTTAAACTGCCTACATATAGATATATATTAAATAAAAGAAACCCTACAATAACTCTACAATTCCTCATTCATTAATTACACTAACATCCCTTTTCAAAAATAATATTACAAATTGACCTAAACTAAGTTTTATATATATTTCAAAAATTTGGAATATTACAAAAACGGCAAAACCCAATTGAAGCATAGTCTAAAGGACACACTATTGGATTCCAAAACAACTTTTTTGGGCTTTAAGACTTAACCATCAGGAAAAGTTATAGCTCAAACTGGGCAAATACATACCTACAATATACTATTTGGGGATATAATTAAAAACCCGAAATGGGTAATCATTATGTTATGATTCACATCGGTTAAAAATACGATTAAAATGTGTGTATATGAATTTTTGGGGCAACTTTCTCTTACAAGCGTGATGGGCAAGTTTTACCTATGAGTTCATATCAATCGGTATCAGAGTTAGTCACGTCGTCAAGTATAACATCGAATGTAATGTGAACTATGGCTTTCTGTGGTCGAGTCATGCAAAGAACGTTGGATTAAGATGACTTAATATTATGTATGAACATTATGCTATTTTATAGAAAACTGATAGATGAGCAGAGCCGTCATATGGAAAGGGTTACCGTTGGGTTCGTATCGATAGAGTAGCCGGTCATGAATGTTTGTTACGAAGGCCTTACGATCCCACATTAGTTAAAAATAAGTCTAGTGTGAACCAATTTTCAGGGGCATGAGTTCATAACGCAGTATCTTTGATGAAGGAGTGCCCCAGACTCCATTCCGAAAAAAAAAATCCGTTCTTATTCACTTGAACATAGAGAGAGAGAGAGAGAGAGAGAGAGAGAGACCTCAGGGCCACCAAGTTCATGAACCCTAATGGCTTTGACCATTGTAGCTGCTGTTGCTGATGCTTGTGTAGAGAGTGTTGGGACAATTATGCTAGCTTGGTTGGTTGCACCCTTGATAGTGTTAGGACAATTTTGCTCTTCTTGTATTTATACTTATTGTTGTTGTTGATCTGTTTTTGTATTGGAAGAAATGGTGAGCTGGGTGGTGAAGGCCAGAGACAAACGACCGTTATAGAAGACGGTAGTGACGATGGCCATGATGTAATGTTCATCTAGATAGGAGGAACATTTGACAATATCAGGATCGGATTCATCATACTAGAAATGGAATTTTAATATTAGATGGAATCTATACCTAATATGTGTAAAAATAGTTATTTTAAATTATATCAAGTTTGTGTCTAATACTTATCGATTATAACTCAATCAGAATATTCTAATGTTAATCTACTCTATTTCAAGATCATTTTGCGTTAAACTTTACGTGGATAACATTTAACAATTTGTTGAGAAACAAAATAAATTTAAGTTTAAAACTCACAATCTCTAGTTGCCAGTTGCCACACGCAAAAAAATTCAACAAATGAAAAGAAAAAGTCCATTTGAGGGGGCGTCAAGATAGACGGTGGCAAAGTGCAATACGTTTTCTTCTCTATTTCTTATTGTGTTTGCCTCTTTCTCCTTTGCAAACTCCTTTTTTAACAACTACAATCAAATCTCCTCCTTTCAAGGATTATATCAAATGTTTTTCGGGTCGTCTTATAACAAATGTCATGTCCCAATACCATCATGTCCTAATACTTAGGGTGGTCTAATGGTTTTATGTTCCAATAACATCAAGTCCAATTGGACATATCCTTCAGTAGGTTCAATCCCTTCCCAAACCTTTAGGGGGTGTTTGTTTGGGTGGATAAAGTGGGATAATGGAATTGGATTGGGTTAAAAAAGTCTGGGGCCCCACAACCACAAATCCCAAGCTTGGATCCACATTTCTTGACGGGATAATCATTGGGCTTCATTTACTCGGCACGTAGGAATTCAGCCATTTATCCTCTCTGACCCAGATCCAGTAATCCCACCTGAACTTTGGGATTGCTAAGCCCATGAATAGGATAATAGGTGTAATTACATAATTTTCCTTTAATAGTATATATATAATAGGTGTATATATATGTATCTCTCTCTATGTCTCTGTATATATGTATATATTTATCTCTCTCTATCTGTGTCTATATATATACATATATATTGCAAATAAAAGTGAATGAAATCTCTATTGACCCAGATCTAAGTCGCTGTTTATGAGTTCTTTGAGATATAGTCCATGTCTCTATCTCTCTGTTTTGTGTACTTGTTCTTTGTGTGTGGGTGAGTTTAGATGGTGGGGGGGTTGGGACAGAGGGTGAATGGCGTAATTGGTGACGGCTCAGGACGGTGTAAGAGGTATAAGGTTAGAGAAAGAGATAGACAGAGAGAAACGAAGGTTTTTTGGTTTATTTGAACTGATTACTTTTTGTTTTATTTTTGATCAGCTGAATCGATTACTAAATGTGTGAGAGAGAGAGAGAGAGGGAGAGAGAGAGAGAGAAACTCCTCATAGGCATTATTTAGGCATTATTCTATGTAAAGGGTTTCGACTGTTGATGGACAGAGACCAGAAGGTCATCACTTTCGAGAGTTTGAAGAAGAACACTGCTCTTCTGGAGTAGTAGGATTTGAGAGGTAATGAGCTTTTGAGTGAGAGAAAGTGATATTAATGGTAATGGGGGCTCTTGGTCAAATGGAGTTTTGTGTATTAATGTTCAAATTGAGTCCTAAGTTAATGCAGGAGTCTGAGGCTTGGCTTGAACACGCTCTGCAACAAGAAATCAAGACTTCTTGGTTTAATAGGAACTAAGGTCAAGTTGATGATTTAATAATTAGTTGTTCAATGCATATGAGGCGGGTTCTTGTTGAATTTGGAAATAATATTGGTTGATTTTTTTTTTAGATTTTATTTTCATTATATTTGGGAATTAACATGCTTGATCATGTTGAAAATCAGAAAGTGAGTGTAATCAAATTTGAAACTTGCATTGGGTATTTGATTTGGTTACCCAAATTTACAAATGAGATTAGTTCTTTCTGCTCATATATGTTTTCTAGTTTCATAAGTGGGATCAGGATGCATTTGTAATATGTTGCGAGTATGGTTGTCTTCGTTTTGTATGTATATTTGAAGGCAACATGTGATATGACCATATTGGTATGTGTACTTATGTAATGTAAAATATGTTTATGTAACATCGAATCATTTATTTCGTTGTTTTTTTCAAAATAATGTGGAACAATACTATGATGAAATTAATATGCTCGCAATTGTGAACTTTTGGAAAAATGAAAATCGAATTATTTTCGGTATTTCCCTAGTGACACAACTGTTATATTTTTGTGAAATATAAAGGTGGACAACATGAATAAAATTTCATAGCCAACATTGACTTTAGCTTTGATAGGATTAAAGAGTAAAATTGTAAATTCATGTGAAAGTAAAGAAATTTGACCCAAAAAAATAATGATTTGTTCGTGGGTCCCATGATATAAGAACTTACTTTTCAAATAGGGGGTATGATTACACTATTTCATTGATATCCTAATTATTAGGTTTTCATTAGATTGGTTTGGATTAAAATCTAAACCAATCCTATCCTCCAAAGTTTTGCCAAACACACCCTTAATGGGTTGTTTTGTATTTGGGTTTGAGGGGGTTTTGGAACATGGGTTGGGGGATAAACCCTTTAAACCTATGTTTGACAACTATGCATTTAGTCTAGGGTTTGAAATTCGGCCCGGTCATAAAATTCAAATTCATGGGTTTCATGAAACCCAAGGGGGATGAATTTCATATATGAGTTAAAAGGTTTAACATACAAACGATATTTATACTCTCATATATTCTATATACGTTGTACATACAAATTAGTGAAGGGACACATTAGTTAATTGTATATAAATATATTATTATAATAGTCATATATCTCTGCGCATATCAAACATAGGTATGAACATCATTGAATATTGAATCTCATATTTAAATCCTATCTCTAAATTTAAAAAGATTTAAACAAGTCAATCTAAATCTCTCTAAAAAAAACATACCAGCACTTAGACTTAGTCATTTTTGTCCAAATATGTGCTCGGTGACCATGAAAAATGGTCGACACAAACTTACACACAATAACAAAGGAATATTATATCTTGATAGTGAAGTTATTTGACTGTGAGATTTTATCTCTCTTATTCCAACCCACATGCTCCAAAGCAGTCCAAGAAATATGTAAATTTTAACTACAAAAATAATGCAAATGGTCCACGCTGATGCTGATCTCTAGCAGTCAAGTTGGACTGTCAGCTCCCTCCCTCTCTCTCTCTCTCTCTCTCTCTCTCTCTTTCTCTTCCCATTTGTGGCCGGCTAAGCCGTTAATCACTCTCTGTCCTCTGTGTGTGTGTGAGCTTGAAGAAAGCCATGGCAGTGGGAATAGTATCAACTAGTACTGGAGGTGGGCAGTACAATGGCAGGATGACATCGTTTGTTGTGCTGTCTTGCATGATGGCTGCCATGGGAGGAGTCATCTTCGGCTATGATATTGGAATTTCAGGTCTTTCTAGCTGCAGCCCTTCATTTTGTTTTTCTCTTTTTTCAATGATTTCATGGAAGAATAATCTTGTCACTTACAATTATTTTGACTTGTGTTGTATGGGATCTTGTTGTGTCGTGTATGTCGTTTATAATTAAATCCATGTTATTAACCCACTTATTAAGTGGGTTTGACAAAAACATCTGTTATCTCCCAAACCCACTAAAGATGAACTCACATCCATTAATTCTGTGTTGACTTTGTGTTGTGTTCACTGATGGTGTCTAGAATTAATTTTTGTAGAACAATATCTAATGAATTTAGGCAAAAGTTTAGAACTATTTTGTTGATTTTTGCAAGTAAATGTGAAGGTGGAGTGACATCCATGGAGCCATTTCTGAGGAAATTTTTCCCAGAGGTGTATACTAAGATGAAAGAAGACACCCACCTCAGCAACTACTGCAAATTTGACAGCCAACTATTGACATCATTCACATCTTCTCTCTATGTTGCTGGCCTTGTTGCTTCATTCTTTGCCTCATGGACTACAAATGCCTTTGGGCGGAAGCCATCCATCCTTGCCGGAGGAGCTGCATTCCTCGCTGGCGCGGCCCTCGGAGGTGCAGCTGTTAATATCTACATGCTGATATTTGGCCGTGTCTTGCTAGGAGTTGGGGTTGGCTTTGCAAATCAGGTAAAAAATTCTTCTCATTAGACTGCAACACCCCAAACTTGAAGTATACCCAATCTTCCAATTTGTACTAGACAAGGATCAAAATGTCATTTCGGTATATTGTTTCGGCGGAAATGTTTCAACTTGTTTCGGAAACAAAATGAAAAAAAAAATAAAAAATTTAAGAATTATTTTTTCAAAACATTGGTCGAAATATACCAAAAAATCTTGAAATATCTTGAAACAATAATGCTAGAGTGATCAAATTTTGGGACCAAATTTGGAGCCCAAATGACATGGCAGCTGATTTGGGCTTCTTTTTTTGTGCCATGTCATTTGGGCCCCAATAAAGACTTCAAATGATATACTGCCATGTCATTTGGGTTCCAAATTTAGTCCCAAAATTTGGTCACCCTAGCATTACTCATCTTGAAATAATTGTGTAAATACATTTAAATATAACAAAGCCCTTCAAAACATTATGGAACACCTCGAAGTATTAAAATTTCGATTTCATCACTGATTCATTTCGGTCACCTTGAAAACGGAAAGATTTCGAACGTTTTGATGGTTTTGAAACGAAATATTGATCCTGACACTAGATCAACATGGCAAGTGGTGTGGGACTCTGGAGAATGACTCCCACTATGTCAGTTACCACCATCCCAAGTTATCTTCCTATCGGATCGGGATTGTCTAGACAATGACTTGGGACAGTGACAACTAGTGTGGTGAAAGATCCCAAACGAGGACACTTGGGTCTAAATAGTTAATTGTATAATCTTATATTGTTTGGTAAAGTGTATGGAGCGCTTGGTAAGTTGGATGACCTTCATTATACAAGATTACAATGCAAGTCCAGGGTCAACCCATCATTCTAATTGTATTAAAAGCCTAATCATCGTAGTGGCAATGTTCATCATTGAGAAAGAAAAATGATATTTGAATCTGAGTCAATTGGGTACGTGGTATAGGTACGTGGCTAACGAGATCAGATTGCTATATATGTTTTCCTATAATAAATTTTTGCTTTGACAATTCAATCCACTCTTGCCTTGTTCTGCAGGCTGTTCCTTTGTACCTCTCAGAAATGGCGCCACCAAATTTCAGAGGAGCAATCAACAATGGCTTCCAACTTAGCGTTGGAATTGGGATTTTAATAGCCAACCTCATCAACTATGGCACCGAGAAGATAAAAGGCGGTTGGGGATGGCGGATTTCCCTCTCTCTAGCTGCAGTCCCAGCCTCAATTCTCACTCTCGGTGCAATTTTCCTACCTGAAACACCCAACAGCCTAATTCAGCGCAGAAACGATCATGGCAAGGCCAAGGTGATGCTGCAACGAGTACGAGGCACCGAAAATGTCCAAGCAGAACTGGATGATCTCATCAGAGCAAGTGAAATTTCAAAAACCATCAAACACCCTTTCAAGAAAATCTTACAAAGAAAGTATAGGCCTCAACTAGTAATGGCAATAGCAATACCATTCTTTCAACAAGTAACAGGAATCAATGTTATCGCCTTCTATGCTCCATTAGTTTTCAGGACAATTGGGTTAGGAGAAAGTGCTTCACTCATGTCTGCAGTGGTGACAGGGGCTGTTGGTATAGGAACAACCTTCATATCAATGTTGATAGTCGACAAAGTCGGGAGAAGAGGATTGTTAATAGTAGGTGGAATTCAAATGCTTACATCACAGATGATGGTGGGAGCAATATTGGCTGCTAAACTAGGTGATCATGGTGGTGTGAGTAAAGGGTACGCTTTTGGGGTTTTGATCTTGATTTGTGCTTATGTTGCTGGTTTTGGTCTGTCATGGGGGCCATTGGGATGGTTGATTCCAAGTGAAATTTTTCCACTGGAAATAAGATCAGCAGGACAGAGTATCACAGTGGGGGTGAATTTTCTCTTCACCTTCATTGTTGCTCAGACTTTTTTGGCAATGCTCTGTCACTTCAAGTCTGGGATTTTCTTCTTCTTTGCAGGGTGGGTGGTGGTGATGACAGGGTTTATCTATATGTTGCTTCCAGAGACTAAGAATGTGCCAATTGAACAGATGGAGAGAGTGTGGAGGGAACATTGGTTTTGGAAGAGAGTTGTAGGAGAAAAGCATGGGGTATTGATGGATGCTTAAGTTGGAGGAGGATGAGATTGTGTAGAAATGGAGTTCTGGCTCCATCATTGGACTGTGAAATGGGTAATATAAAAAATACCCTGATTCAAGACATCAATTTGCTGTATGTAGTCCATGAAATTGGAGGAATAGATGTCGGATTTGCAGCGATAATCGGAGGTTGGAACAAATAAACATTTGGTTGTGAATTCTGATGTGACAAACATATATCTGCCCAAACAAATCAATAGATTGTGTTGCACACTCCCATAATCTATCTTCTATCTGGAGAATTTCCTTCAACTATTCATTTGAAGGGAAATAATACCCAAAAGCATTCTTATTGTTTTCAATAATCCAGAGTTGTTGCAATGAAATAGTATTGTTTCGTCCCCAAGTGACAAATGGTTGATTACAACTATCTATGATATATTTTTGAATGTTTATCCTTCTAAATCGAACATCATGGGTTTGAGTCTAAAAATTAAATTCTCCAAAATGGGGTAAAAGTGAGTATCACTTATTTGTCTCAGACCCTGATATAAATGCAAGCTTTATGTATTAACTGGTCTCAGTTTTGATGAACTCAAGTGGATAAGCTGGCGTGTACCAAGTACCAACAGAAACCATACAGTTTTATTCTTAGCATAAAAACAAGTGCATTCTCAAGTTGATACTAATATTTGCTATTAAGTTCATTCTTAAGTTGAAAATCTTTTGTAAATTGAAATTTAATTTTCAAAATAGGAAATCACACAAGGGTTTGAATGACAAGTCAAATCCCACTTCTTCCACTGCCACACGGAGGGGCTCTATTCTAGTGGGAATGAGGGAACATACTCATGGCTCTCTCCCCATAGCCTAAAAGGCATAGGGGAGAGCATACAAGGTAGTTATCGTAAACAGGCTGAGAAGACAAGAAGCCAATAGTTATTTCTTAAATCCGGGAGAGAACATCACGAAAGCAAAAGACTGCTCAAGTGTGCTTCTTGGCTGCCTTTTTTTTTTTTGATTTTGGTTTTGGTTTGTTTTTTTTTCTTTGGGACTAATATTTTTGGTCTTTAAGTATGCAAGAAATATTTAATTTTGTCACTCAGACTTTGGATTGTCCGAAGTCTTTAACCAAACTGTCCATATCTGTCATCTCCCAACTCCAGATTTAAGGAAATCGAGGCTGCAAGGCATTTGGTTCCAAACATTGTGGGATATCTTTGGTTTCCAATTTAATATACTTTTTTACAAAACTTCATCTCTTGTGTCACTTACTTTTTGCCTTTGTTTTCTTGTCGTTTGTAGGTGGTAGTTTGTGTATTGGTCCAATATTCAGCCCCACATACTCCTAAAAGCATATTCTACATTGAAATTATGTCTCATCCTGACCAACTTGATGCTGATAATTAGCAGCCAAGTTGGAATGCTCTCTCTCTCTCTCTCTCTCTCTCTCTCAGAGTGTGTGAACTTGGGAGGGACTGAGTGAGGGAAGCCATGGCTGTGGGGTTGGCAGTAACAAGTGAAGGTGGGCAGTATAATGGCAGAGTAACATTGTTTGTTGTCTTATCTTGTATGGTTGCAGCCACCGGAGGAATTATCTTTGGCTACGATATTGGAATTTCAGGTTCTTTTTTACTCCCAAAAAATGGACCACCTTTCATCACTGAGACTGTAATTTTATTTTTGGTCTTGTTATTTATGATCTAATACATGTTCTCAGTATAATACCCATGTATATTGCTCCGAAATTTTGAAGGCCTTTTACTCTATATAGGGCAAATTTCTTTGCCTCTCTCTCTCTGGCACGCACACACACACACACACACATAAAACTCACTCACTCACTTCAACGGTACCAACACCAAGAAGAAAGGATTAATCTCAATGGCTTTTTCTTTCCCCTTTTTTTCCATTTAGGGGTAGATAAACAAACCAAATACTTGGTAATTGCTTTCTTGCATTGTTACACATGTACATAAAATTCTTCCTCCCCTGCAGTTTGAAGTTAATCTTAGAACCAAAAGTGTTAGTTTATGTGCTTATGGACCAAGCAGTCTGATTCTTATGTTTCTCCACCAGCTCCTTCATATTATGTCAACTACTGTTGTTTCTCTTGTTATGGGAAACTGTTCCAGCCTCGTGACTTTTATTAAGATTGATGACTGCAATGCAAAGTTCGGGTGCACATAATCACTAACTAACTAGTGTCATTACTATTATTCAAGAAAATAATAATAATTTATAAGGCGCTTATGTGCTTGGATAAGTGAAAAGCATCGACACTCCTATTAATTTATGCAAGTGAATGTGAAGGTGGAGTGACCTCTATGGAGCCATTTCTAAAGAGGTTCTTCCCAGAGGTGTACAGAAAGATGAAAGAAGACACCAAAACTAGCAACTACTGCAAATTTGATAGCCAACTGTTGACCTCCTTCACCTCCTCCCTCTATGTTGCTGGCCTCATTGCTTCCTTCTTTGCTTCGCCAGTCACTAGGGCTTTTGGTCGCAAGCCATCGATCCTCATTGGTGGAGCTGCTTTTCTCATTGGTGCCGCCCTTGGTGGTGCAGCTTATAATGTGTATATGCTCATATTTGGCCGTGTTTTGCTTGGGGTTGGGGTTGGTTTTGCAAATCAGGTATCCATTTTTGTTTTATAAGGTTAATTTGCACTTATTATTGTTCCTATCAACTATTTAAGCTGTCTGGTATAACCATCTTTTTTTTATCAGACTGGTGTAGCCATCTATATAGATTAAAAAAAATAGAAACAATAAAAAAAATTAGCATGGTTCATACTCAAGGATAGCACACTAATAGAGAAATGGCGATAGTAACATCATTTTGCAGAACCATACCTCCATCATTATAGTTCACTATTATAGCACGGATCTAGAGGCACTCACAACAACATTAAGAGATGAGGAAGAAGAAAGAAGTTATGACAAACTGATAACAAACTGAAAGACGGTAAGAAGGACAAATGCTTTTGATTCCAGCCAAAATACTTTTTCGTAAACTCTGAAAATGCTAATAATGAGAAAGGCCTTCTCTGTTCTAGCAATTTACTGAAAACCAAATTGAAACCAAGCATAAAAATAGGACACAGAGGGTATGCTACATACTGAAACAATTAACGCCCCTCTGCACAATCTAAGACAAATACAAACTATAACCTATGTCAAACAGTTTTCTGATTGTCTTATAATGAATGAAGGGGCTGCAGGTACATGTCTGTTTTCTTATGGAAAGTTTTTTATCATGACAGAAATAACACTTCTCATCTCTAAGAGAGGGGGGGGGGGGATTGTGTGGGAATTGAGATAGTTAAATTAGTACCTGGGAAGCTAACGAAACTATTTGGTAGAATTTATTTTTCATTTTTCATGAGTTGAAAAAATTAGATTTTGTTGTACAAACATACCTTTGATAATTCAGATTCATAGACAAACCAAATAAGTAAAAAAAAACAAGAAGAATAACATCAAACTTTGGAGGCACCATAATGTTAGTCCATCATGGGTAGGGAAATCCTTCCCATTTATTCACTTACATGGTCTTCTGCAATTGATATCTTTACTGTTTTCTTCCTGTTTGCAGTCTGTTCCACTGTATCTATCAGAAATGGCACCGCCTAGATATAGAGGAGCTTTTAACATTGGCTTCCAATTTTGTGTTGGTACGGGGGTGCTATCAGCAAACCTTATTAACTACGGCGCAGAAAAGATCAGAGGTGGTTGGGGATGGCGAATTTCTTTAGCCATGGCTGCCGCCCCAGCCTCAATTCTAACTCTGGGGGCACTTTTTCTCCCAGAAACACCCAACAGCCTAATTCAACGAAGCAATGCTCATGGCAAGGCCAAACGAATGCTGCAACAAGTACGGGGCACTGATGATGTCCAAGCAGAACTCGACGATCTCATCAAAGCAAGTGACATTTCAAAAACCATCAAATACCCTTTTAAGAACATCATACGAGCAAAATATAGGCCTCAGCTTGTCATGTCAATTGCAATACCATTCTTTCAGCAGGTTACTGGAATCAATGTGATCTCCTTCTATGCTCCAGTTCTCTTTCGAACAATTGGTTTTGGTGAAAGTGCATCCCTCAAGTCTGCAGTAGTGACAGGGGTAGTTGGCACTTGTACAATCTTCTTGTCATTGCTGATAGTTGACAAAGTTGGTCGAAGATTTTTATTTATAGTAGGGGGAAGTCAAATGTTTGTCTCACAGATGTTGATTGGAGGATTAATGGCAGCAAATCTGGGGGATCATGGCGGGTTGAGCAAAGGTGATGGCTTATTGGTTTTGATCTTGATATGCATTTATGTTGCTGGTTTTGGTTTGTCATGGGGTCCCTTGGGATGGTTAGTTCCAAGTGAAATTTTTCCACTGGAAATTCGATCATCTGCACAAAGTATTACTGTGGCAGTGGGCTTTTTCTTCATTTTTCTTGTTGCTCAAACTTTTCTAGCTATGCTCTGCCACTTCAAGTCTGGGATTTTCTTCTTTTTTGGAGGGTGGGTCGCAGTGATGACTGGATTTGTGTACATGTTATTGCCGGAGACTAAAAATGTGCCAATTGAACAGATGGATAGAATCTGGAGAGAGCATTGGTTTTGGAAGGGAATCGTGGCTGAAGGACATGAGGTGAGCAAGATCGAGAGCATGTGAAAGTCCAACAGAAAAAAAAGTTAATTTAATGTCCCTGTCGTTGTACAAATAAGGGCAGCTTTGCGCATGAGGCTTCCGCCACTAGAGGTCTGATCAGAAGAGTTAGATAGATGCAGTCTTATCCCGTCTGAGATTGTTTTCGTCTGTTTTCGTATCCTTGTCCAAATACAAACATATAAATTAGGGAGGGAGAAAAGGACTAAAGTACTTGAACTCACACTCTACAGGAGCCAAAAACAGACACTCCTGTGCTCTTATTTGGTTGCTGCATTACTTCAATTGGTGTGAATTACCTGTATACAGTCAGTCCACAATATAATAGAAAAGGCTTCTTTCAGGCACAATAATTGTTGTTTCAATAGATCACTTTTTTTGCTCCAAACCAAAAAAATATCACTTAACAAGAGCATTGTTTGACTTCAGTCCAGTGAATATAATGTTGGCAAGGTAGTTGAGGCAGACTTTTTTGGCCAGGCTTTGCCACTTCCAAGTCTGGGATTCTCTTCTTCTTTGCAGGGTGGGTAGTGGTGATGACAGGATCTGTTCATTTACTGCTTCCAGAGACTTAGAATGTGCCAAGTAGACAGATGGAGAGGGTCTGGAGGACACACTGGTTTTGGAAGAGAGTTGGGGGGGAAAAGCATGAGGTATTGAAAGTGAATTATACAAGTTGGATGAGCATGAGATTGTGTAAAAATGGAGATCTGACTCCATCATTAGACATTGTGAAATGGATAATTTCAGGTTTGAAGAATGCCCTGTTTACCCTCATCTTGATAGAAACCTAAGGTTGCCAATTTAATATACTTTTCCCTACATAAAACAACCTCTAATTTCTTTTTTCCTTTTTTTTTTTTTTTGCTTTGTTTTCTAGTCATTTATTGGTAGTAATTTGTGAATTGACCAATTTAATGCTGATATATAGCAGTCAAGTTGGAAACTTGGAATGTTATCTCTCTCTCTCTCTCTCTCTCTCTCTCTCTCTCACACACACACACACACAAACAAAAAAGTGTGTGACATTTGGATGGACTAAGTGAGGGAAGCCATGGCAGTGGGGTTGACAGTAACAAGTGAAGGCGGGCAGTATAATGGAAGGATAACATTGTTTGTTGTGTTATCTTGTATGATTGCAGCCACAGGAGGAATCATCTTTGGATACGATATTGGAATTTCAGGTCCTTTTGACTGCTGTTCTAATTTTGATATTGCATTGAATTTTTTGCAATTCCCATACACTGGTAGCTTGTTTGGAGATTTTTTAGTCCAGCATATAGCAAACTCTCTCTCTCTCTCTCACTCTCACTCACTAGAACACCAGCAACAAGAAGGAAGAATCTCAATGCATTTTCCCTCTTTTTCCCCCCTATATGGGTAGATAACCAAACCAATTACTCAGAAATTGCTTGGTTACACTTTCACACAAATCGAATAGCATTTTTCCTCCCCTGCATTTTTAAGTTTGTCTTAGAGCTGAAAATAACATAGAAGTGTTAGAAAGTTTATGATTCTTATGCTTCTCCACCAGCTCCATCTTATCTTTCAACTACATGTCATCGCTTTTTGTACTGAGAAATCATTCCAACCACGTATCTTTTTGACAACAATACAAATTTTGAATACCCGCAATCACCTATTAACTATTGTCGGTGCTATTTTTCTAAAAACATGAAGACCATTATGTGATCCGATTAGTGAAAAGTTCAAACAATCTTACTAATCTATGCAAGTGAATGTGAAGGTGGAGCGACCTCTATGGAGCCATTTCTGAAAAAAAATTCCCAGAGGGGTACAGGAAGATGAAAGAAGACACCAAAATAAGCAACTACTGCAAATTTGACAGCCAACTGCTGACCTCCTTCACCTCCTCCCTCTGTGTAGCTGGCCTCATTGCTTCCTTCTTTGCTTCACCTGTCACTCGGGCTTTTGGCCGCAAGCCATCAATCCTTGTCGGTGGAGTTGCTTTTCTCACTGGGGCTGCCCTCGGCGGTGCAGCTTATAATGTGTATATATTGATAATTGTTCGTGTTCTGCTTGGAGTTGGGGTTGGTTTTACAAATCAGTTACTCTTTTTCGTCTACTATGAAGTTTGCTCTTATTAATTTTCGGTGTTATTAAGCCTGCTGAAGCTCCATTTTTAAACCCAATGGAATGTTTCCTCAACTTGCCAGAAATAACAATTTCCATTTATCAGTGGCAAGCTTTCTATACATTAAGTAACATCATCTTCCTTAATTAACAACCTCAATACTTTCTTCCTCTTTGCAGTCTGTTCCACTCTATCTATCAGAAATGGCACCACCCAGATACAGAGGAGCCTTTACCATTGGCTTTCAATTTTGTGTTGCCACTGGGGGGCTATCAGCTAACCTTATTAACTATGGCACGGAAAAGATCAGAGGCGGTTGGGGATGGCGAATATCTCTAGCACTGGCAGCAGCCCCAGCCTCAATTCTAACTCTCGGGGCACTTTTCCTCCCAGAAACACCTAACAGCCCAATTCAACACCGCAATGCTCATGCCAAGGCCAAGCAGACGCTGCAACGAGTACGTGGCACTGATGATGTCAAAGTAGAACTCGACGATCTCATCAAAGCAAGTGACATTTCAAAAACTATCAAACACCCTTTTAAGAACATCATACAAGCAAAATATAGGCCTCAACTTGTCATGTCAATCGCGATCCAATTCTTTCAGCAAGTAACCGGAATCAATGTGATTTCCTTCTATGCTCCAGTGCTCTTTCGAACAATTGGTTTAGGTGAAAGTGCATCGCTCATGTCTGCAGTAGTGGCAAGGCTAATGGGAGCTTTTACAACCTTCTTATCATTGGTGATAGTCGACAAAGTTGGTCGAAGAACTTTATTTATAGTTGTGGGAATTCAAATGTTTTTGACACAAATGTTGATTGGAGGATTAATGGCAGCAAAATTAGGCGATCATGGCGGGTTGAGCAAAGGTTATGGCTTCTTGGTTTTTATCTTGATATGTGTTTTTGTTGCTGGTTTTGGTTTGTCATGGGGTCCATTGGGATGGTTAGTTCCAAGTGAAATTTTCCCATTGGAAATTCGATCGGCTGCACAAAGTATGACAGTTGCTGTGGGCTTTTTCTTCACTTTCCTTGTTGCTCAAACTTTTCTAGTTGTGCTCCGCTACTTCAAGTCTGGGATTTTCTTCTTTTTCAGAGGATGGGTGGCCGTGATGACCGGATTTGTGTACCCGTTACTGCCGGAGACTAAAAATATGCCAATTGAACAGATGGATAGAATATGGAGAAAGCATTGGTTTTGGAAGGGAATTGTGGGTGAAGGATATGAGGAGAATAAGTTGGAAAGAACATCAAACAAACAATTTTGCGGCCCTATCATTATATAAATAAGCACAACTCAGTGCACGAAACTTCTGTATTACAAGATCTGACGAGAGTTAAATGTATTAGTAGTATATCTTAAAATCAATCATACAAATGAAGTTTTAAGATTGTACTAACATCATTCATTACTTAAATAAAAGAGCAAATTTATTTATCATGCTTTAACCAGTCTTCCCTATTGTATAGATTTATCCCATAAACGTCTCATTAATGCCATTGTTAATGTCTGACTCAGACTGACATTTCGGGTTTACCCGGCCCTCAAATGAGAAACTAAACATGACAAAAGTGGACTCTGAAATAGGAACTATCATATAAATCCCTTTACCCCCTTATCCGATGATCCAAGGGATGATGGGCATTACTTTTAGATTTTATTTTTTTTTCGGTTGAATGGGTATGGAATGAATGGAATTGTGAGTTGTTCAATCCGGTCATTCCTAATATCTAATTTTTTAGTTGAATGAGTATAGAATGTATAGAATTGTCCAATCCGATCATTCCTAATATCTAATCTAAATACGTTCTTTGGACATATTTGGATTGTGAGTTAAAGATGAATAATTATTGTAGGATAGAATAAAAAAATATGTGAAATTCATATATCCACGTTTAATAAGTAAAAAATTCATTGAAAATTCCATTCGAATTTTATCCTAATCCACTTTAAAAAGTCAACTTTAACCCACTTACACGTAGAGTGACACCTCCGTAACAAAATAAGTGTGCAAGCATCGACAGAGAAGGAATACGAGAAAAATGTGCAAAAGTTGGAGACTACATTTGCAGAGTATCCAAATGCATTAAATTATCTTCGAGAAACATGGCTTCTGAAAACGTTTTTCATGGCTAGTGTGGGACAAACGATTGAGATAAAGAAGTGCTAACAAACATTGCTTTAACCCTAGAGCCGGGAACAAGAATGAAACAAGTTTGAAAGCTTTTTTCTTTTTGACTTTCTTTGCCCTCTTTCAGAAGCTTTTTTCCTTGCCCTCTTTAAGTTCAGTGGTGTTGATGCTCTAGCTTTCTTTTATCTTTCCCACTTTTTGTCAAACAGCGTTTTTACATGTTCTATTTTGATAGGTATCACTCTGTATGTACTGCTTACACACTGTTTATCAGACTTTGGGACTTGAGGCTGGTAATTCAGGGCAGTTCCATGTCGTTTGTGACTTGTGAGCACCTGACCCTTCCTGGAAGCTGTTAGAGCAGGCATGGAGGGTGGTTGATTGCTGGTTATCAGCCGAAGACCCATTTGTGGTGGGTTGTCATTATGCAAATGCATGTACGAGTACAATTTTGGACTATTGCAGAATTCCGGTTGCGTTACACACACACATACACACACAAACAAACAGTTTTTTATTTTGACTTCACTTTAATTGAACCATTTATGTTTTTTTTTTCTATTTTTTATAATTTCTTTTATATTATCTTTTTCCTCCATATTTTTAATGGCAGTCAAACAGGGGGAAAAAAACCTAATCCCTTTCATTTTATTTTCCTTTCCCTCATGGATTTTGAACTGCAAACAGAGCATTAACTTTTTCCTTTGCATGTCTTTTATGATTCGTTTATTTAGCGGAAGGATAGTAGAAAATGAAAGAAAGGATTTTTTTTTAAAATTTTTGTGTGTTTGGTTAACATAAAATGAAAAATGGTAGAAAAATAATTTTCTTTAATACTTGAATTTTCTCACAAATAACTAACTTTTTTTTTGTAAAAAACACAAGAAAATGTAATAAAATTGTGATTTATAACTAATTTCTCATTTTATCCTTATTTTTTAAAAAATATTTTATTAATTATTAATTTTTAAAAATTTTGGTATGAATTTGACCAAAAGACCTTTGTGGTGGTGATTGTCCTAAAATTAGATTTTGAAGTCACTTTTTTAAAAAAGAAAATTATCTTTCAATTATAATTACAATTTTTTTCTTTTTTAAACTGATTTAATATAATTAAGGGTAATTTAAAAAATTATAAAAAAAAATTTATAAATTTTATTTCTTTCAAATAATAGAATGCTTTTTTTTAAAACTTTACCGTAAATTTTTATTTTAATTAAATACATGAATGAAAATATATTTTTTATAATTTTTTTTATTTTATTTTTTATCATTTTTTTCTTACTAACCAATCTGACCCTTAGAAAAAGTCCTCCAAGTGCATGATAAAGACGGGTCTCAAT
>CM042185.1:3887255-3906674 GCA_023539305.1 Ilex asprella
CCTAAAATTAGATTTTGAAGTCACTTTTTTAAAAAAGAAAATTATCTTTCAATTATAATTACAATTTTTTTCTTTTTTAAACTGATTTAATATAATTAAGGGTAATTTAAATAATTATAAAAAATTTCTTATAAATTTTCTTTCTTTCAAATAATAGAATGCTTTTTTTTAAAACTTTACTGTAAATTTTTTATTTTAATCAAATACATGAATAAAAATATATTTTTTATAATTTTTATTTTATTTTATTTTCTATCATTTTTTTCTTACTAACCAATCTGACCCTAGAAAAAGTCCTCCAAATGCATGATAAAGACGGGTCTCAATGTAAGCCAAATGACAGTTGGAAAATGAAATTAGGTTTTTATCCTCTCTGTTTTTGTTCATAAAAAAGGATATAATATGTTTAGTAATTGAACCATTTATGTTCTTTTTTCTATTTTTATAATTTCTTTTCTATTATCTTTTTCCTCCATATTTTTTATGGCAGCTAAACAGGGAAAAAAAACTAATCCCTTTCATTTTATTTTCCTTTCCTTCATAGATTTTGAACTCCAAATGGAGCATTAACTTTTTCATTTACATGTATTTCAGGATTCGTTTGTTTAGCGGGAAAATATTAAAAAAATAAAAGAAAGGAATTTTTTTTATAAATTTTCACGTGTTTGGTTAGTATGAAAAAAAAAATGATAAAAAAATAATAATTTTCTTTTATACTTGAATTATCTTACAAATAATCAACTTTTTTTTTTTTGTAAAAAACACAAGGAAATGCAAGAAAGTTGTTATCTATAACTAACTTCTCATTTTATCATTATTTTTAAAAATATGTTTTAATAGTTATTAATTTTTTTAAAAAAACTGGTATGAATTTGATTAATTATATAATTTGACGCAAAGACCTTTGTGTTGGTGATTATCCTAGAATTAAATTTTGAGTCACTTTTTAAAAAAAAATTAATTTAAATTATAATTACAATTTTTTTTCTTTTTAGACCAATTTAATTTAATTAATAGTAATTTAGATAACTATTAAAAATTTCTTATAATTTTTGTCTCTTTTAAACAATAGAATAAATTTTTTAAAAATTTTTTCGTCAATTTTCATTCTAATTAAATACATAAATAGAAATATATTTTATATAATTTTTTTCTTTTCTTTTATTTTATATTATTTTAACTTTTCATCATTTTTTGTCCCCAACCAAACCGACCCATGGGAAAAGTCGCCCAAGTTGCATGATAAAGACGGGTCTCAATGTAAGCCAAATGACAGATGGAAAATGAAATTAGGTTTCTATCATCTCTGTTTTTATTCATAAAAAATGATATAATATGTTTAGTGCTTCCCACCTAGACTTCTTATCATGAAATTGAAAATTTGAGTCTTAAATTCATATTGGAGTTCGGTAATTGACCAATATATTAAATTAAACAGATTTATTCCTAAGAGGTATAATGGACGTGATCAAAAAATTTATGATCCCATCAATAAAAATCTATCAGAGTGTCGGGATGATTTTTAAGTGCTTTCTTTTGTCCCTATCCTTTTTTTTAACAAAAAAAAACATGTAAATTTTAACTACAAATTTTAATTGATCTACCGAATATCACATTGAAATCTCAAGAATAAAACAAGGTCAATTTCAAGTGTCACCTCGATAATTTTGTCAAAATCGATGCAATTTTTTTTATGAACATATAAAGATTGAACACACAAATTATAATTTTTTTTTACCCAATATCGTAATCTAAAAATTCAAGAAGTTCAAAAAGTCCAATTCCCAGAAGATTTTTATCCTTTGTTTCTTTGAATATGATAAAGATGTTCATGTTCGTTGTTTCAAGGTTGTTGTGATGGCCTTTCCTCGTCACTCATTGGCAGCCAAAGCTTGGAAGTGTTCCCACTTCTTCCCCTATGACCCTAAAGTCTCTATCAAGTAGTCAATGCTACCAGAGACAGCTAGTAAAACCATAAATGGTTGAGTGTAACATTTGACGGTGATGGTCCCTAGCCAAAGAGGAGTACAAAATTCTGGTCATTAGAGGCGGAAATTATACAGTGTGTTTACAAATTTATTTAGTTACGTGTTTGATACTTCCTCTTTTTAAGTTTTTGACCATGATGTTGAGAAGTAGTCAGTCAGTGACGTTACATCTTTCAATTGAACATCGATCACACAATATTCGATTAGAAATTTTGCACAAAAAAATTAAATCATTCATCTCGATGTTACGTCAACGTGAATCGTATTTTTTTATTTTAAAATTATATAAATAAATAATGTACTTGGCTCATTTACTCTAAAATTTCAGATCATCTGGAGCCTACCATCAATAGACGATAGAGATTACTAGCCATAAAATCCAAGTTGCACCCTTTATATTCAAGTTTGTCAGTTATCAAAATGGTGATTGATCTGATATTGACAAAATTAAGAATTGTATACATCATAAAGGTTCTAAATTCTTCGACCAACCCATGTGGTCCGTGTCATTTGATCCAACGGTGCTTAGAGTCTTGTTAAGGGTTTTGCTTAAAGATGGTAAGAATTATGTTTCAGGTTCGATTTAATAAAAATAATTATTGAATTATTTTTTAGGGATTTGGTGAGACCGAAATGTATCCATAACTCAGATTGTTCTTGGGAAGTGCCTATAGTTCCTCCGTCATTGCCCTTCTGAAGGGCTTTCTCAACGAATAAGGACTGATTTAGTCACATCCTGTTAAGATTTTCTATTTGGTCGTGCCCCTGTATCCTCAAAATATGAAACGGCTTTGACCTGGGCCTGCTGTCTCTCTCTCGCACAGAAGATACACAGAAGACACCCTCCAACATGATGCATTTAAAGATTGAGCCACCAAAGACAACTACTTCAATTCATCCCTATTCATCCGAGTCATTGACTCAGTCAATGTATAGTTGTTGAGAAAACAGTCTCCAAGGAAACATGCTTAGTGGTAAACTGTGCAATTCACCAACCTAAGATAAATAAATGGTTGTGGACTGGGGGGAGTCTCAACATTATCCTTATTCTAGAACACTAAAAGTCGTAAACGGCTGTTTTAAGAGTAATGTATATGAAAAAAATAAATTAATGGAGAGATGCCTTGAGAAAGCTACCCTCCCTCCTTTCTGAATTTATAAAGTTCTGATTTATTTATTTAATCAATATTTAATTAAAATTAACCAACAACACATTGTAAAACCACTTAAATACTTCAAGATAATCCCACTAACCCATATATACTATCTTTTTTTTTTAGTTAGACCATCCAGTATTCGAAAATCATTTTAAATTCCGACTAATTCAGATTCGAGTCGGGTAGGACCACAAGGACAGCAAAACTCTTCTTATCAAACACAGTTGCATTCTCAAGATTCAAACTTGAAACCTTGGTTAAGTAAAACAGTCTTTCACTAACTGATCTAACGCTCGGTGGTACCCATATTTACTATCCGACTAAGCGATAACTATCATATTTTAGTTATTTTAGTTTTCCTTCTAAATCTATTTAAATACTCACTTTAAGGTGAATCTCTATTTATTAGTACTTTGATTTATTAAAAGAATAAAGCACTCGAATTAAAATCTGTCATGTGTCTTTTATAATTAACTCTTAATTTCGTTAATTAATTATTTGATAAAAAGAAAGAGAAAAGGAGATGAAAAAAAAATTAAAATAGAGATGGGATTTAAATCCCTCATTGGTCGGAGCTACCCCTACGGCTAGTAATAAACAATAATTAAAAAAAAAATTATGTCGATGTCAATTTTTAGGCCATAATAAGGATCATCCAATCCAAACAATGCCTTGTCACAGTTGAAGACTGTGCAATAGCTCGGAGGACACGTGAGCCACTACCTAACAATCTTACGGGCGTATAACACTTCAATATGTTTATTTGACGGTCTCAAATTGATTTATTTAACGACTATCAATATTTCTGTTAAAATCATTCATATTAAATTTTCCTCCAAATTCAATCAATTCTCACTTCGTTCTCACTTATATTCTCATTTACGTTACATCATACCTTCGAATACGAATTATCCTTAACATACAAAAGCATAAGACAACAACCGGTTATTGATCCTCTACTAATGAAATGATAATTAACAATCATAGAATGTGATGGTCTAGTGGAGTACTAATCGAGTTTCTCATCTTGAAATTAGAGATTTAAGTCTTAAAGTTCCTATTCGGACTTATTAGATGGATGCTATATTAGTTTAATTAGATTCAATCTCAAAAAAAATAACGAGTACGATAAAAAATCTCATAATTCTACTAATATAGACCTATTACAATGGTCCTTGTATACTCTCCACTCGCCCACTATTTTTTTTAAAATAACGAAATGATAATTAATATCGTTAACTTGAATTAAACAAATCAGTGGGCCGACTTTTAACAAAACGAATGACGAGATATGAAAATATGATGATAACAACATAACCAGACCAATCAATTCGTGGATGAGCAGCGAGAGAGAGAGAGAGTCAGAGAGAGATGGAGAGAAATATATGTGACCATGTAACTGCGGAACGAATGTAGAGGCGTGAAGTGTACGGAATGTTGGGGGGTAGTTGCATTTTTAAATCATCTTCTTCTGCGAATGGTTTAAACTTCTGCTAATGATCTAGAGATATTAAATGCTAACGTTGTTTGGATGTTTTTAGATATTTTATTAAAAGATCAGAGGGATCACATGGCTTCTTCTTGTACCCTGCTCAGATGGGTTTAAGACAATTCAAATAATGGAGTTCTTAATTCTCAAGAGCTGGTAAGGTTTCTGTCTCTATTCTGTTTTCAGCTTTTCTTTGAAGTTTCTGCAGCGATTTCTTTTTGGGTGCTTCTCTCTCTCTCTCTCATGGACAGAGGTCCTATTATTCCTTCTTTTTTTCTCCCATTCCCCTTCACTTTTCTAAGAACAACTTGAAAAAGGAAGTTTTTCTGGGTATTTTCTGTTTATTTGAAGGCGTTTAATTTGGAGTTTTTTTTTTGTTACAGAAAAATGAATTTCTTTGCTTCATATCTCCTGTTAAATCTGACTATTCATTCAATTGCAAGTTTAACTGTTGTGTTCATATCTATGGATGTTTCAGAGCATTCACTGGCAAGGGAAGCTCAAGGCAATGGAGGAGAGAGATATAATTGAAGGCCTATATGCATTGCCTCCCCCTCCATCTTTGACTGTTGCAATTGCTATTAATGGAAATAGAAAGAGTAAATATGTAGTTCAGTGGGCATTAGACAAATTTGTTCCTGAGGGGAAGCTTATGTTCAAGTTGCTACATGTCCGCCCTAAGATAACTGCAGTTCCAACGCCAAGTAAGTTGTGTTCTCTTCGGATTTTTCTTTCAGGGTAGAGTAGATCTATTCTATAACATGTATGATAAAATGGAGTTCTTAAGCTTCTGCTAAGAGATGGCGTTTAATTTGCCTAGTTTTGTTAGTAACTATCTTTCTTATCTTTTTGATTCGAATTGTGTTGTATTTGAAGTGTTGTTGGCAGTTTGTCATTCCTCCCTAGACCTCGTAGTGGCGGGGTACGTGTTAAATGATAGCAATACCTACATCTGTTCTATGCTTTAGTTATTTGACACTAATTCTTTTTTCCAGTGGGAAATTCCCTTCCCCTTTCGCAAGTGCGAGATGATGTTGTAGCTGCTTACAAGAAAGAAGTGGAATGGCAAATGAGCAAAAAGCTTCTTCCTTACAAGAACATGTGTGGTCAAACAAAGGTTGAAATTCAGTGGCTTATGAGAATCTCAAGGAAAAAAAGAAAATGAAATTAAAGAGGCTTATTTTACAGGATTCTGATTGCAGGTGCAAGTAGAAGTTGTACAAATTGAATCAGATGATGTCGTAGATGCAATAGCAATTGAGGTTGCCAAATGTAATATTACCAAGCTTGTTATAGGAACTTCATCCCGGAGCATGCTTTCAAGGTATTAACGTAGCATGCTTCTTTGCGATGCTTTTGTTGACCCTTAGTTAATGAACTTTATCTGCCTAATCCCTTTTGTTCAATTAATCTCTCCTGATTTTGAGTGTGAAATTCAAAGCCCGACTGTTTTCAATTTTATATGCTGCCTTCAATATTTCCTGGTTTTGCGTCATTACCAATATTGTTAACAAAGTAATGTTTGTTGGAAATTTAGGAGACAAAGTTTGTCCTCAAGAATATCCGAGTGCACTCCAAGCTTTTGTACGGTGTATGCTATTTCAAAGGGCAAATTATCATCTGTGCGTCCATCTGATTCAGAGACAACTGGAAGCATTAAAGATGACAGTAGTGACACGAGTTCTTCTACCAGCAATCCTTTAAATTACACTTCCACTTCACAAACAGGTAAATATACATGTTTATGGACTTCTAATGTTTTCAGATGAATGGTTGTGCTCTAATTGGCTTTTTAGCATCCACAATATGTATAAGCAAAAATTTGCATCAGACAGTGACTGCACATTCACCAACTATTGCTGGCAAAGCAAGATGCTTGTAATCCTGCCATCTAAATCTGTAACAGTAACCGATTCTGATTGACAGAAATTATGTTACACATCATGTTCATGTGCTTTTAGAGATAGTTTTGCAATCAAGGCACATGGGCTTGGTATGCATGATTTAGGGATCTGTTGGGTGCTGGACTGTGGATATGCAGACACAGGTCGAATTAAGTCCTGAAGAGTGCTGGACATGGTGTTGTCAATCACAATTTTTCGTAGTATTACTTCCTTCTCAAGGATGTGCCACATGTGTGATCCCAATGTATAACATTTCTGATAAACTAGAAATATGTTCCATTTTTAGTATAGCATCATATTTTCCAACCCAAAATAGATAACAGAAATGAGATGATGCAATATTTTAATCCTTACCAACTTGATCTTGTTGCCCCTGCCAACAATTATACATGAACCATTTCACAAAGTTTGTGTTGTACTGTGTCCAACACGGAACTTACAATTTTCAAGTCACTACATGCCAAAGGTGCCTCCAGCCTAGTGAGAGTTCCTTTATAATCTGTGATTCTTGGATATTTATTGTCAATAATCTTTCCTCTGTGCTTTGCCAAGATTTTTATTTGATGAGTAATCTAAGAATATATTTCCCGGCAACACAGAGAGAAAGTATTGTAAGTACCTTAACATGGTTTGTAAGTATTTCTTATAGGTTCCAGTCTGTAACTTTATTCAGGAGATGTCATTAGCTTATAAGCTAATTGAAGTTGATACAATTTTTCTTTCTTTTGTCAGAGTGGACAGGCCCAAGCTCAGCTGCTTCTTACTCTCTTTTTTCCTCTACATCACTACCGATTCAGCGGTTTCAAGCACTTTCAATCATTAATAATACCCTTTCTCATAGAAGAACAATTTCAAACGATGCCAATCATTCTAGAAGCCTGTCTCTGGATACTGTGGAATGGGAGAGCGCTGCCGTTGTGAGTTCTTGTCCAAGTAATTCAGATGCAGGCTTTACAAATACTCCGGCTTCTAGTTTCAGATGCCAGATAAGTGACCACCAGTCCAGGATATCTGATCAAGCATCTACCTCAGCTGTTCCCTCAGATTTTTCCTCTGAAAACCAGGCAATGTTTTGCATTATGTTTAATTTTGTTAGTTTTTTAATTATTTTGACCCCGTGAATGCTTTAACATTGTTACCAGGATCAGTTTTGGGTGGGAAAGATTTGCAGAATCCCTCTAGTTTATATTCGTTCAAAGAAAAGTTCGAACATTTAATAGTTCTTTATAACGTTGGACTCAATCTAAAGTTTCTTGCATAACTTGCATTTTTGTGGGATTAGTAAGGAGCCGGGCCTCTTACTTACTGCTGTTTATATTCACTAGTAGAAATTAGCTAACGTCTATTAGTTAGTGCAAAAGCTTCTATGCTGTTCCATACCAATTCACTGCCAAAACTTCATTAAATAAAACAAGCAGTACATTTGTTTCTTAACCACTCCTGCGGCCACACCCCCAAAGAAAATACATACATGTGTGTGTGTGTGTGTGTGTATATATATATATAATGAAGATAAAATAGAATAACGTTATTCGTTTTGTGAAATATTCTTATCCTTGAGGACACAAAAAAGATGGGTGTGCTTTTGGAAATTCCTTTCTATATCAATGTTTAATGTTGTTATGAGTTCCAAAAAAAATGTTACTTTTAATTGAAATATAGTGGCTTGACCCAAGTGACTTGAACTAACAACCATATTGTTAATATGAATGCTTCGTCTTCTTGATATTTGTAAGTTTAAAAATGTGGCCATCAGGATGAGTCCAAGGCATAGCACCGTAATCTTAAAAGGTTTATTATATTTTGCAGGGCAATATCGATTTTGAGCTTGAAAAACTAAGAATTGAACTTAGACATGCTCGAGGAATGTATGCAATAGCTCAAAGTGAGACAATTGATGCTTCTAGAAAGGTAAAATTTATTTCTTTGCCTAAATAAGCATGAAGGGACTTAATTCAATTCTTAACTTGATTACCGGACTTGGTTTGTCCTATTTATACATGCACTTTTTTGTCACCAAAATTTGTTCATTTTATTCTTAAGTTAAAATTATTACTGAAAATCTTGGCAAATTTTGCAACATTCTTTGCCTTCTGATCTCTTCATAAAATATCAAGTCACAATTTAATGTATTTTTTTGACTTCAGATGACTTGGGATCGCTTAGTGTTCCTCTAATATTTTTATGTGAGGAGTCATGTTTGGCAAAAATTACACCCATTCACAAAATTTAGCAGTTCCTGGCTGTATAACAGTACAAAATATTTTGCTCTTAAACATTAGAGGGATTGACTGCTAGGGAAAATGTGTTGCTACAGATAGTTGAATTAACCAGATATATGGATCATCTTTGAAAATTTTGATGATCCCCATAATAAAATTAAGTGAGCAAAAGTTGATATATTGCTAGTTACACATTTAAGGTTTGCATTATTTTATTGACCATATTTATGTTTTGATTCATGCCCCATCTTGTAAAGAACCACACTCCACGTTTTTTTCTCTTTGTCAGCTAAATGATCTTGAAAAGTGCCGACTGGAGGAGGCAATTAAGCTCAAGGAGTTGAACCTAAAGGAGGAAGAAGCGAAAGAATTAGGTCAACAAGAGAAGGATGGATATGAATTGGTGAAAAGAGAAGCCAAGTATGTTAAGGAATGTGCTGAAAGAGAAGCAGCACAAAGGAAAGAAGCAGAAGCTAAGGCCTCATATGATGCCAAAGAGAAAGATAAGCTTGAGAATGCCATTGTAGGCCCAGTGCAGCAGTACAAGAAGTTTACATGGGAAGAGATCGTATCTGCTACCTCATCATTTTCCGAGAATCTTAGAATTGGAATGGGAGCATATGGGACTGTCTATAAGTGCAGTTTTCATCATACAACTGCTGCAGTAAAGGTCCTCCACTCTAAAGAGGCTCACAGGACCAAGCAATTTCAGCAGGAGGTATGAGAGCTCTCTGAACAACTAGAAACTCCGAAAATCATAACTATTTTTAGAAGTATATAGTGTGATTTATTTAAAGTAATTAAGTGCTCTTAGGATTTTCTCTATTTACTGTTGCACAACCATTTAGCTGAAGCAGTTCGTTTTTCAAGAATTTATATATGCTGTTTACTGGCTTGCAGCTTGAAGTCTTGAGCAAAATTCAACATCCGCATTTGCTAATTCTGCTTGGTGCATGTTCTGATCATGGTTGCCTAGTTTATGAGTACATGGAGAATGGTAACTTGGAAGAGAGGCTGCTCCAAAAAAATAATACACCTCCAATCCCATGGTTTGAGAGATATCGAATTGCTTGGGAAGTAGCCTCAGCCATGGTCTTTCTTCATAACTCAAAGCCAGAACCAATCATCCATCGTGATCTAAAACCAGCAAACATATTGCTTGATCACAACTTCGTGAGCAAGATTGGTGATGTTGGCCTTTCGACAATGCTTCATTCAGAAAATGCTTCCATATCAACCACATACAAGGACACAGGCCCTGTTGGAAAGCTCTGCTATATTGATCCCGAGTATCAAAGGTCTGGGTTAATCTCTCCAAAGTCTGATGTTTATGCTTTTGGCATGGTAATTTTGCAATTGCTAACTGCAAAACCAGCCATAGCATTAACCCATGTGGTGGAAACAGCAATTGATCATGGTCATCTAGTGGAGGTACTGGATCCAGAGGCGGGGAATTGGCCAATTGAGGAGACAAAGGAGTTGGCTATGCTGGGCCTGAGCTGTTCAGAGCTTCGTCGTAGAGACAGACCTGATATGAAAGATCAAGTTCTACCTGCATTGGAGAGATTGAAAGAAGAGGCAGATAAGGCTCGAGATTTGGCATCCAGTGCTCCTCTGACACCTCCTAACCACTTCATTTGTCCCATACTCAAGGTATGCTTGTATTTCTTTCTACTGCTAGTCTTTGCATAATTCTCTTGCAACTCACATATTTACATCAGAAATTAGATGAAGTGTTGCAAACAGAAGTTGTTGAGAATGAAATGAAGGACATTGATTTGTTTGATATCTTCTGAATAGTCACTTCTGGAATATTTGTGTAGCTGCTTGTGTCGTAAAAAAGTGGGGACAAGGTTTTATTGAGTTAAGTAGTTGTATGTGTGATGTAATCTCCACTTTGATATGCACGTTATTATTCAGCTTCCCTATAAGAGAAGTTGCATACATCTGACTGTTCTCAAATCCCGTAATGGCAGGTTATGCTACCAAATATGGTGTGGTTTATTAATGGCAACTTTTCTTTATGTGACAGGATATAATGGATGACCCTTGCGTTGCCGCGGATGGGTATACATATGACCGTAAGGCCATGGAGATATGGTTGGAGGAGAATGATAAGTCACCAATGACAGAGGTACCATTGCCAAATAAGAGCCTAATACCAAATTACACACTTCTTTCTGCAATCCTGGACTGGAAGTCAGGAAAGCATTGAAAATCCTACACTTGTGCCCTTGTCTCTGTCAGATTTCCTTGCAAGATCTATACTCCATGTACATGCATTTTTTGATAACCATAGATGCTACCACAGTATTCTGTTTATCATCGGTTTCACATAAAAAATGAAAAATAAAACTTGTGAAAACAATAAAAAAGAAGAATTGGGGAGACTATTATTTGGACACAATCTCAGAATGACACGACTCATAACACGGATACTAAACAATATAGATTAAGTGTCAAGTGGATCATTATAATTTTGAGTAGTCAAACCCACTAAATTGCATTTTTAGTTAATCACAATAACTAGAGAGGGTTTTTTTTTTTTTGGTAGTTTTCTTATTGCTTGTTTTGGTTTCATTAGGATCTGAGTCAATGAAAAGGAGTTTTTAAAATTTTTAGACCGGAGGTTTCCGTGGGTTGTCGAAAAAGAAGATTTTTAGATGTTCATTCAAAGTCCATGATAATATTGTAGTTATCACCTTTCAGCTCCACTCACCACCTTAATATGAACTAGTAACTTTGTGGATCCCATTGAGTTTATCCAATACTTAATGGTTGGAATTATGCCACGTCCTGTGGTGGTACAGAAAAATAGTGTGCGTATCATAAATGTCAATTAATATTCGACCCAGTCACTGAAATGACATAACATACTAGGAGTCTATTGACACCCCTACAGCTAGCATTCGAAAAGAGGTAGAGTGCACACTGGGACCTCAACAAGAAACTGACACTTCAGGCAGAGAACCAACTGTGGGTATGAAATAATTGTCATCCTCTCCCCCACATCAGATAGACAGTGTGCTCCCACTCAGAACCCACCCAGCCACCATCCCCATGCCAGCTGAAGATTTGAAGGGAAAGAACTGGACGGCTGAGTGTGGGTGTGTGCGCGCGTGTGTGTGCTGATACGTGTAAGAGAGACAAAACACTAAAATATATGCTAGAAAGAAAAGTATCTAAACTTTAAGAATCATCATATCTATACAAGTGACTTGGAATCTAGAAAATTAACTTTGAATACATAACGACAAAACTAGAGACTGATTTACTGGACAAACCATCACAGTTTCAGTTTGCTGTTGCTTGTCTCCAAGCAGAGAAGGCACGAGATTGGACCAACCACCAAAGAAAGATTTGCAGAAGTAGCACCACCAACTTTGCAAGTCCAAAAGGAACATAAAAGGTAATTGATCAAGAAATCTAGTGTGAACAAAGGGTTCATTTCCCCCCCCCCCCTCCGAAATTCCTGACATTTTGTGATGCCAATGAACAACCCAACATTGTGCTGTTAAAAAACCCGAAAAAAGGAGGGGGGAAAAAAGGCAGTATACCAATTCAGCTATTTCTTCCATCAGTGGAATGCATCGAAACCCTCTTCACGTCTCAAATAATTCTCCGTGATCCCAGGGGTAATCATTTTCACGGTTAACCCCTCTCTTACAGAACTATGCCATTATTGATTTTATTTTACCCAAGTACTGGAGCAGAAACCAACTTATCCATAATACCATGTCAATGATTGTTCGCAGTAAGATTAAGTCATAAATTCTTGTCGGTCAGCAGAATTTTCTTATCTTTCTTTGCTTTCAGGAGAACTCCTCAAGTGAAACTCTTCCCTATGAAAAATTTACAAGAATTTTGGATAGCGCGATTTCAGCTTATGCTTCAAGGGAATAACCAGAAGAGACACTTCCCCAGATGTTAGTGTCATCATATCCATCATCTTTTTAGTAATGACCATTAAAGGAGTCAATCGTTGAGATCAATTCCTCAAGCGACTCTCTCTTCCACAGAATTCCACAGTTTTTACTCTCCAATTTCTTCAAGCTTCCGAAGGATTTGCTTCATATTGGGCCGCAGGGAAGGCGAGGGAGAACAACAAGCCAATGCAAGTTGAAAGAATTTGAGAATGCGTTCTTCACTAACTGGATGTTGATCATTACTTCGTCCAAGAAGAATTGCCGGATGGTATAAATCTGTAATTCGATTATCAAGGATAGCCTTCCTCATGGAGCTTGGCAAATAAAAATCTTGATCTGGGGTTGGATTCTCAATGATAGGTTCCTTTCCCGTAACTAACTCAAGTAAGATTATTCCAAGGCTGTAAATATCAGTCTCATCACTCGCGTCCTTCATTTTTATCAACTCCGGTGCTTTGTATCCCTGAGCTGCAGAAGCTTCAAGCATTTCTTGTCCTGCAGTCGGATTCAGGACAAGATGTAGGCCAAAATCTGACACATACGGCTGGTAATGGCGATCCAATAATACATTCTTTGACTTGAGATTTCCATGGATTATAGGCTTTTGCATTCCTGTGTGAAGATAATCCAATCCTCTGGCAATACCAACAGATATCCTATAAATCCTGCCCCACTTAAGAGACTCACCATTTCCATCTGTCCATTACAAACGTAGCTGTCCTACTCAATATATAATGCAACACTCCATGTTTGGTGATAGAATGACAAGTAAAATAGCAGGTTCATGATTGATTTATTCAAGCTGAAGAACATGTCTAAAGAAAAATCAAATTAATAAGAACGTGACAACCACTATTATTAGAACCCTCATTGAAAGGGTAAAGGAATGAGAGGGACAACAGAGGAAATTGTGATATGAGCAATTTTCGAAAAAAATCTGAATATGACTATACTAGGATCATTATGCAAACGAAGACCAGTCTACTAAATCCAGCTCAGAATTACTCAGTAAGCCCTACACTTATTCCTCTAGAATATTCACTCTGGCCCTCTAAAAACAAAAAAAAAAACAAAAAAAAAGGCTTCAATGTTAAGAAACTTAGGAAAAACAACATTCAGCTTTGATGCAGTTGAGCAACCTCTCTTGTTCTTGAAGGACCATTTAGACCGAAAAATGGACAAACATAACAACTGATAATTAAATTTTATTTCAGATCACCTACCAAAATGGAAACAAGTACCCGGATATGAATCTAAAAGATGGAAAGATATATTCAAGACTTAGACACACAAAAGAAGAACTCTAATTGTACCAATTGAGAAAAAAGCAATTAACAGAAATCTGTGAGCTGTACTAAATCTCCAAAACCACTCCATGACAGGAAAAAGAATAATATTCGTGTGAAGAATTAATAACCAAGGAAACAGTAATAATTGTCTTTTTTTTTCCCTTCATATTATCAGAATCAATTCTCATTTTTTGTTTCCTTCTATTAATCCCAAACTAAGGTTACTGTCAGCAAATAAAATTAGACACTTCTACAACAGCCAATTCCAACATTTTCACCCCCAATTCCTCAATCAACATCAAATCACAATCCTATTTTTCACCACAAACTAGAAAACCAATTTCACTATGACATAAATCAATATAGACAAATACACTCAAAAGAATAAAAAACTAGTATAATTAGCAGACTTTAAGAACATTACCTCGAATGAATTGAGCCAAAGTGCCACGGCTATAGAAGGGATAAACTAGCAGCTTCTCACCCCTTGGCCCTGCATAAAAAGCACATAAAGGCACCAAATTGGGATGCCTTAGAGACCCCAACACCTGTACCAAAGGCACCACTTCATCAATCCTCCCAGTACAAGCAGGCCTCAAGAACCGAAGCAGAGCAACCGAATTGATCCTCATTAAACTGGCCCTGTACAGAGTCCCATAACTGGATTTCCCTATAACTTCACCAGGAGCATCTAGTATATCATATATAGTGAGATCTTCACCACCTTCAAACTTGATCAAGTCCTCTCTATCTATTTCAAGTGGTTCTTCACACTTAGAGATGGTTTCTATATCTTTTGACTCGTGTTTTGCTGGCCTTTTACGGCACAAAAAGATCACAAAGAAAATAAATGTTAAGATGCATACCGAGGTTAGCCCAAGAATGAGTATGAGCTTGTGTTTATGCTCCATTTTTCATGAGAAGTGTACTTTTTTATTTTTGGCTTGTGAAATACTGATGGGTTTGTGGGATTTTGAAAAGAAGAAGGACCCAAGATCTGGGTTTGTATGTTAAAGGGTCGTGAGTTCAGAAAATCATTGGGATTGAATGGGAAATGTTATCAGAGGGGTACATTTTGGTCGAAGTAGAAGAGTAGAAAATCTATGTGGAATTGGATGTGAGTTTTGGGAAATGTCATAATTTCTGGGGAGTAATGGAAAGGAACTATGGAAGATCGACTTTTGAAACTGAACAGGAGAGCTAGAGAGGGAGAGAGAGAGAGAGAGAGACAGTCAGACAGAGCGTTGGCGAGGGAGGGAAAGAATTAACAGATGGAGCCCATGTGCTATGACTGGATTGATTACTGTTGCCTGTCGTTTGAGCTTAGTGCAATGTGAAAGTCCTTTAATGCCCATCACCTACCACGAGAATAACAATTTCATCCCCAAAACGGGGAAAAGGGTATATAATTAAGGAAAATGGAGAATTATTGGATTAATACCAAGTTTTAATTTTTGATAGAGTTTACAATCAATCCAAAGTTATAACGAATTAGGTCAGCAAATTAGGTAAAAATTTTAGGTCTAAATAACATTTTTCCTATAACTAATATTAATTATTGAGTCGACCTACTTAAATTTGACTGGAATAATATTGGACTCAAGTTCTGAATAGTTTTTTAAATTTGCGTAAAAAAAAATTTTAAAAAACTCGACTCAAGTTCGTAAAATTTGGTTTGTTTATATATAAAATAATATAACTACTTGGTCTCGACTTGACTCGTTTTCTAAACAAGTTGATCTTGAATAATTTTTTAGACTCATTTAAAAAAATAAGTTCGACTCAATTATCAGCCTTACATATAATCACAACATAAATAATACTATACAAATTTTGTATGTTTTTATTTTACACTTCTAACTCCATATTGTATGAGTTTTATTTGTGAAAGTGTTAATGGTATTCTACTCCCAAATAAATTTTAATTTTTTTAATTTATCATTTCAATGATAAAAATTTCACCTTATATCTTTAATTTTAAAAAAGATATAATAGATTATATCTACCCATATTTTTTTCTCTACGAGTATGTAATAAATGTCACATGGAATGTCAATTGACCAAAAATGACATTTGCTGCTAAATGGGACATACTATTTCTATTTTAAAGAAAATGTGGGCATAGTATGAAAATGTTTAAGCAAAGTATTAAAGGGATAGAGTGTCATTTGTCCCCTTTGTTTTTTTGGGTTAATAATAATAATCATTTGTTCTTTTGTTACAAACAAACACATGCTTAAGTTTTTCTAGGCTACTAGCGTGGACTTTCAGCTAGCATTAATCAATTGGACATGTGGCACAGCTAGAGTGAATAGCCCACCAAAAGAGGCGGATTGATTGAAAGGTTGGAAAAAAGGGAAATAGGTTATTTAGCGCTGGTAGTGCAATATTAAAAATTATATTTTTTTAAAGGTCGATTGATTATAATAAATTATGATTAATACTAAAATTATAACTTTCAAGAATTATGTTACAATTTTTAAAAATTAACTTGTAACTTATAAAGAAAAAATCAATGGGCATTTGGTTAATGATATTTCTTATCTTGTGAAACTTTTTTTTTTTTAGGTCAAGGATTCAAATCCCTTTCCCTCTAAAAAAAATAATGAAAAAATTACAATTGCTCAAAGAAATCTATAATCCACCGTGAGGGTTTGTGAGCGCTTTTTGGGAGTTAGAATAAGGAGAAGAAGCCCTAAGATTTTTCATTTATTTTTTTGCGGATGATTCGTTGTTTTTCATCAAAGCCAAGGAATCGTATGTTCGAGAGCTCCTTCGGATCTTGCAGAGCTACTGTGTAGCCTCGGGTCAATGTTCTAATCTTAAAAAATCTGGCATCATCTTTTCTACAAACACATATGATGATCAAAGATCTTTCTTTTGCCACTTGCTTGGGATGTAGCCTCTCTCTCATCAGACTAAGTATTTGGGTATTCCTTCTAATTGGAGTCGATCTAGATGAGAAGTTTTTGCTTATCTGTTGGAAAGAGTAGTGAAAAAATTTCAAGGCTAGAAAAACATTTGTCTGTCTCAAGTAGGATAGGAGGTCTTGATCAAGGCAGTGATTCAAGCTATTCCCAATTATGCCATGTTTGTGGTGGCTTTTCCCAACAACTTTTGTGACAAGTTGAATGGTTTTGTTCGAAATTTCTAGTGGAAGGGGACTGTAGAGAAGAATGGTCTTTGCTGAAAAAAGTGGAGGGATATGACTAATTCCAAGGGTTCAGGTGTGATAGGCTTTAAGGATTTTAAGCTTCTCAATCAGGCCCTTTTAGCGAAGCAGTCCTGGAGGCTGATTTACCAGTCGGATTCTTTTTTGGGCAAAAATCACAAAAGCTATCTATTATCCTAATGAAGATTTGTTGACTACTAATCGAGGGTCATAGACCTTCCTAGGCCTGGAGCAGTCTTTTGTATGGAAGGATCATGTTGGAAAAAGGTATCATGTGACAAATTGGCGATGGTAAAATGGTTAATTTTTGGATTGATAAATGGATCCCCCTTTCCCTTTCTTTGACTATCCAGTCTCCTAAACCCCCTTGATTGTCAGATTGTTAAGGTGGCTAATATTTTTAAGGTGAATTCTTTTGAAAGGGACACTTCCAGTCTTGCTTCTCTTGTTTCAAGGTAGGATATCAGCGCCATCACCGCCATTCCTTTGTCACTTAGAGAAGGTATTGATAAAGGAGTGTGGTGGCCTAACCGCAATGGGACTTTCACCATTAAATCTGGCTATTGTTTGGGCATTAATCATGAGAGAACTCTAGTTGACTGTAGCACTTTTGTCTCCCTTCATCCCAAGCTTTAGTAGGTTCTGTGGAACCTGAAAGCCTTACCAAAGGTTAAACATTTTTTGTGGAGGACCTGTCATAACATTTTGGCCACAAAGGATTATTTATATAGAAGAAAATGTGTATCCTCGCCTTGCTGTCCTGTTTGTATGTTGTTCCTTGAATCGATTGAACATTTGTTGTTTGAATGTGATTGGACAAAAAAGGTGTGGTTTGGTATGAATATGGCTTTTGAGTGGGATTTAGGCTCCTTCATGTTTGTGGCTCAACGTTCCTCCTGGATTTTGGATCATGTTGTTGATGCTTAGAACAAGCTTGATATTATGGGTAAAGTTGCTATTGTGGGATAGGTTTTATGGAATTCAAGGAACCAAAAGGTGTTTGTGATGAGGGGGTTAATTCTTTCATGGCTGTTGTTCGTGCTCAATCTCTGTGGAGTGATCTTTTTAAAGTGGTTGATGCTGCTTATATTGTTTCAGACATTCCTTCGACTTCGGAGGAGTGGCCCCCCTTTTCAGGTGCATGATTTTCTTATCTCTTGTGATGGTTCATTTAATTCTAAAACTAGAAGGGCTGTGTCTGGTGTGGTGGTGTCTAAGGAGGGAGGCGAGTTGGTCTTTAGTGCTGCTAGATCCTTTCCTGCTTCTTTTTCCTTGGCTGCTGAAGTGGAGGTAGTGCATTAAGCTTGCCTCTTAGCTGATTCCTTACTGCTTTTCAATGCCATTATTATGAATGATTGTCACAGTATTATCAAACTTAGCTCAATGGAAGATGTGCCTACATGAAAAATCGGAGCTATTTTGCATGATATTAGATTCTATGCAAGGGTACATAACCTTCGCTTTTTACATAAGTCTAAGGTCTATAATAGAGCCGCTCATTGGATGACAGTCTCCAAACTAACCAATTCTCTTTCTTTGGATTGGTTAGGTTCCCCCCTCCCGAGCTCAAAGCTTCCCTTTTATTTGATTGTAATTTGAACTTTCCTACTTAATATAATTTTCATATCTTTGTTCTGACCAAAAAAAAATAAAAAATCATGAGGGTCTGTGATTTATCATGTCTTCTCTTTAACAATTATAATTTCTCTTTATAAATTTATAACTTTACTATAAAAAATTATAACTGGCAATAAAGTACCAATTTTTTTTTTTTTTGGTAATTTAGAGTTTTCCTAAAGAAGAATGTAACGGTTACACTACGTCAGCAATGTTACGTGGTGTATCTATCCATTTAAAAGTAAACAAATAAGTAAGTGAGTCTTACAAAATTAAATAAGCATTCATCCATATAATATATAACTCACCTCCATGTAAGATAATGAGGTTTATTTTATCTATTTTATGATTTTTTATTAAATGATTATACTATGTGATAATACTGATGTAGTGTAAGAGGTAGAACCAATATTTAAGGATGTCCCAACGGCCTAACAAGAAACCTAGACATAGGATGATTCCATAAACTTGAACATTTACGAGGAAGACATAGCCAAAAATAATCATAGCCCCAATATGAGGAATTTGTATTAACCATTTCTAGCACCAAAAAACAAAAACAAGGAGAAGTGTTTGAAAAATCATAAAAACATGATCGAAATGTACCACAGATGGTCCACAATTCTTGATTATTAATACCCACATGGGGTTGGGG
>CM042185.1:3907074-3925828 GCA_023539305.1 Ilex asprella
AGCTTTGCCAACAAATAAAGGGTCCAACAATACTTAATAATCGATTGATTAATTAGATTTGGCTACATATTAAATTTCAAATTTAATCAGTTTAAAATTTGTAATTTTTTTTTGGGCAGCTCAGATAAGTGAAACTCATTGATGACCTATACAAGCTTTGAGCAAGCAGAAAGGTGTTTATATCCATCGCACATGACCCATTTGATTAAAGCTACAAAATTGGTGGTTGAGTTTGATAATAATAATTAACGGTTATGATTAACCCGTTGTTGGGTGACCCCACTCTCCACTCTCAAGCTCGCTGCGATAAGTTCATAATCTTTCCGGCATAATCAAATGGTGGGCCCCATTCCACCACGTGAGGATGATTGTATGTCAAAAAGTGTAGACAAATTATGGCCCATGTGTTAATTTTTTTTTTAACGGTTAAAATATTCGGATCAACTTATGCATATCTTAATTAATTTTTTTCGATTGGGTCACAAATAAATCATTTATGTCGAAATTAAGATATTCATGGATAAATCCGTCATGTCTTAACTCTAATTTTTTTTTTAAATTTAAATTTAAAACATCTGAATTTATAATTTATTCTTACTATCACTTGAGTTATACATACAAGTATACAACACAACAAGGTAACATATTTGCAATATTCTATATAAAGTTAAATATGAAAGTTTTGTATATGGGTATAGATTTTTGATCAAATTGCCATTCTTTTATAATTTTTTTCCTTCCTGAGTCATGATTTCTACCTAATTGTTTTTTTTTTTTTAATTTTCAGTTGTTAATATGAAAGAATGGTCAAACCTCACATATGCCAATGTAGAAGTAATTTACAAAACAGGGTTTTAAAATTTCCAATTGAAAGCGATTTTGCAAAAAACATTATTATGTTAGAAAACGTGGTTTCAAATCATATTTTCATAATAAACAAGCATAGATTGAAAAATAAGTAAAAAAATCAAGGTATAGATAGAACAAATTCGAAAGTTACAGTGATTTGATAATAGACTCTAAGTATGTATATTAGTATGTACATAATATATATATATATATATATATATATATATATACAGAGAGAGAGAGAGAGAGAGAGAGAGAGGCAATTACATGTGTAGAAAATGACTTTTATGGGAAATTTGTTTAGAGATATCATTAATAATTAGAGAGAAGTAGGTAAGGAATGGGCAGCACATTAACTAAACTAGTCATGCCCTTTAATGATATTATCCTTCGAGAGCAGTTGGGAATAATCTAATCAAGTTAACATGCTACTTAATCAAATTTCCTAAACTTTGCATAGATTAACCAGCATGTACATTGACGTTGCCTCATACTTGGTTGGTCTTTTTTTCTCTTCTAATAACTTCAAAGTCATCCCAACTATATGCTTTTTGATGTAATGCAAATTTTGCCTAAATAAAATCATCTGTTAACCACTTATATCGGGTTAACTGCGACTCAAATTCAAAATCTTAAGATATCCATGACAGGTTATTAGTCTAATATTTCGTATAACAACATGCCACAAATTAGGGAATATTCAAGCTTTAATCCTTTTGACATAAAATCAGAAGTCATGTTAGGAGATAAAAAGAGTTAAATCATTTCATAAAATAAGTTAGAAAACACATGGCAGAAAGTTTATACAATAAGGACCATTCGAATACAGCAGACAGAAGGTGACTTGTTAGTTAGAACCAAGTAATGGCTTTGCTTTTGATCATTTCTGAGCTTATATAGTTGACATTTAAGAATGACACCAACTACCCCGATGGTACAACTTCAACCACTGTTCAAAGGTAGGAATAGGATGTTAATCAATCCAAATTTTGAGAGTTTGAGAACGGATTTATTGAGTTTGTTTCTTTAAATATGTATAAAAAATTGTTTAATTTCAATTTGTTTAAAAAATGAGATGAGTGGAGTCCAAGTCCGAACTGAACCCAAGTTATTCGATTATTTTACATATAAATGAGTCGAACTTTGAGAGTTCTAGCCGAGTCTTTTATACTTGTTTTTCTAAATGTTGTTCCAGCTCAATTTATTTAGAATACGAGTCGAGTCCGAGTAACTCATCTTAATTAACATCTCTAGTTAGGAAATATCCAAAATGATATGATAAAAAATATTCCCCCCTAAATTAACATTTGCTAGTTTCAACGATCATAATATTCCCTATATTTTTGTTTTAAAAAATTAAAGTAAAATATAATGAAAGCAACCTCCAAAGCTGTACTGGTGTATGATTGCATTTGACTTGCAGGCATTTTATTGGGTAAGCATTTATATTTGTATGTTGACTACCAATCTGAATTGATGGAGACAAATTTGAATAAGGATGTTCTTCTTAACTTACCAAGAACTAGACGAAGGTTCTTCTTTGTTACCAATGAAAGAGAGCAGTAATCCGCCATGAAAGTAAGGGTGTTGAGCTACTGATCAAGCTAAGTGAAAAATGATACTGTCATGGATACATTTACTTCTATTTTTTGTAATAAATATCATTTGGGGAAATTACTGACCCTGTTCATCTATCTCATCAGCAAAACACACACACACACACAGAGACTTAAGCACAATGACATATTATCAACTGAAATAGCATAATAAATTAGTCATTTTATGAAATACTTCAAAGTCAGGACACCTTCAATGGCAACAAGAACGATTTCCCTGCCATATGTCCATGTTTTTAAATGATTTCAATTGGAGAGGATTGGAAACAAAGTCATTTATAACTACGGAATGTAATACATGGGATTAGGAAGTTTGAACGATCGAATGGATGTGGCAGACCCCAATAAGTCGCTCCACTGATCTCCAGAGTTCCCAACAATACGGTATCCTTCTCCTACCATCTCCCTCCTCTTCTCTGACTTGAATATTGTTGCTAGTTTCCCATGGTCCTCAGAGGCTCTGCACAGATTGAATAACTTGAAATTTAATTGATATTTAGGCAAAATTTGTGACATCAGTAGAAGTAAGAAAATTCTGAAACTCAACACACTTTGATAGCATGTAAAAACAAAAGCTACCTTGGACTAAAATTCCAAAGTTAATTTGAAGTTAAATCAGGAAATGAGCTACTTATTTTTGCAAGATAATATTTAGAAAATGGGAAAATACAAAGCAACTGTCAAAATATCATTAGTTTGAGTTAAAGTAACGATAAAGGAAAGTTCTGTTTCATTTTCACCTTATTAACCCTTCATCAATGGATCTCAAAGATTGACATAGTGAAAAAGAATAAAAGCATCATCTTCTGGACACTTTCATTAACCTGGGGCCCCAAATGCAGAAACAGACATCAAAACATGGAAACCTGAATGTGACATTTGCATGGTCCTATTCAAGGGACACTTTAAAGTCTTTCTAGAGAATTGATAAAGGTGATCGTATAATATTCAATAAAAAGGAAAACAATCTTATCAAAATAATGCAATCAGTGCAAATGATTATACTCCTGAAGCTATATATTTATAATTTTCATCGTATAATGTGAATTGGCTAACCAACCATACCGTCCTGGAAATACCACTGCTAGAATTAAGTCACTGAGGAGTTGTGAATAGATCAGATTTGGACCTGATCTGGTTATTGAAATTTTAGCCACTATCTACATATTTTGATGCTTTTGACTTCACATTTGTATTTAGTAGGTGTTAACTTCAGTCCATGTCAAAGGGTATCCAAGGAAATTATTTAGACTTCAAAGGGCCAAACAAGAAAATATGGGCATTTCAGAGTACAAAGGCATTGATAGTGAATGTATGCACCTGCAGCACATACCTCCATAATTAAATTGAGTTCTATTGGCTAAAATCAAAACATATCCAGTAATTCCATAATTGTAAATATCAGATCAAATTAAATCAAGAACAGACGTACGACGAGGGAACACTTCAACTTACTATTTTCACTATTGAAACTTTTGGGAACTTAGTTGCCCAATACTTTCATCTGGTTGAATAAGTAGCCCATTTATTGAAGTTTCTCCTCTGTTATTCAACCACTTCAATCCCATTTCCTCACTCTACTCAGTTTTGGCAGCCATTCTCAAGTTTTAATCTATCATCTTCCAACTATCTTCCACATTTTTCACTACTTATTTCGTTAACATCCCCAATCACCATCACTGTCTCCCAGATGAATTATGAATTCCATGCAATGTTTGTCATGAATTTGTTAACTGTATAACTTAATGGTGTCCCCGCACCCAGTGGCGGATCTACAGTGGGGGCAGCTGCCCCCACTGGAATTTTCAAAAATTTTAGGGACTAAGTATAATTTTATAAAATTTTGAATTTATTAGAGATTTGCCCCCACTGAATTTTTTTTTAAAGATTTAAGAGTAGTTATGTTATTTTGACAAATATATGAGTCTCATTTGTAAGTATTAATGGAAGATGATATCAAAAATTTTGGGCATTTAAAGATTAACTAATATACTACGAAATAAGTTAACCCTCTCATTTGTTTTATGTTTATACTTTAAACTAAATTTGGGACTTGTAGTCCTCTTCTTTATTTTATGTTTATATGTTAGAATTGAAAATTATGGTTTATAGTCCTCTTTTGTGGTTTATTTTTTAAATGTTGAATTCAAATTAGCGCATGTAGCTCTCTATTGTATTTTATTTGTTACATGTTGAACTGATAATATGAAATTAAAGTTTGTAATCATCTCTTATGTTTTATTTTTTATGTATTGAATTGAAACTAGGATTTATAGTCTTGTATTTATTTTTCTATGTTGAAATAAAATTGAAGCTTCTAGTCCTCTTCTATGATTTATTTTTTTATATATTTAATTGATATTTGGGTTTGTAGTCCTCTCTAGTGTTTTATTTTATATGTTGAATTGAAATTAAAACTTGTAGTCATCTCATTTATTTTATTTTTATTTGTAAAATTGAAATTAGGACTTGTAGTCCTCTATTATAATTAGACTAAATTATTTTGATTTGGTAATTTGAATAGTTTTATTGGGATAAGTTAAGTATTTCATATACCTAGGTTTAGTTTACTAGAATAATTACAGTTTAAGTTAGTTTCGATTGTTTATTAAAATCTAATGATGAATATTAAGTTTGTCATTGAACAAATTAATTTTTGAATTAGTTATGAAAAAATTTCTTAAAATTTCATGTATGATTGAAACCAATTTTGTGGTTCAATTTTTTTTTTATTAGGTCTTATAGATAAATCAATAATGAGTTTTTTTTATTGGCTTCTTTTGTATATTGCTCATGTATATGAATTGATTTTAATTGGTGTTCTATTAAAAAAATTAAATTTTTTATGAATATTTTAAAATTTAATATTAATATAGTTTATGTTGCCCCCGCTGAAGAAAATTTTTGGCTCTGCCCCTGCCTGCACCACAACCTGGTGGTGGATACCACCAGGAGGCCTTGGCATGGATGTCCTCATCCCAAAGAGAGGAAAAACTTGGCCTCAACCACTTCAGATTGGAGAAGGCCACTGCTATCAAAATGATCAACTCTGATAGTATGCTCCAAATGGACAAAACTTATGCATGTGTCATTGACTTATAAGAGGGGAATAAGAGGCCCCAAGAAAGGAACATTATTCATTCTAAGGGATAGGGTTGCCAAGTGCAAATGAAATGATTGTCATCCTTTCCACAAGCTTGATGCCTCCAAAAACAAGCCAATTGGCTTCATCAGTATGAAACTATACCAAAAACCCGATTAACCATTCTATACAGCCTGGAAAATCAATACTCAATCCTCACACAATGACACATACATTGAAAAACGCGTGACACACTCCTAAATATGGTAAACAAGGGAGGGGACTACCACTTGCTCTGCTCTAGAGCGGAAGCGAAGGCTATACTGAGCCAATCTACACTTCCCATTAGAATAGCTTCACATGTACAGCTTGTAAAAAGCTCTAGAATCATTATCATCAAGAATTCGTTCTGGACATGCACCCAACAGGATTTGTTGACAGAGAAAAAGAGGAATAACTTAATTCCATAAGTAATTTGATATCTTCTTGATATCTGTTTTCTACTGAAGATTTCAATGTGAGTGAAAAACCAATGTAAAACAAGCAGTGCTACAGAGAAATTTGTTTCCTTTACCAGAGAGACAAACAAAAGTCACTTTGATTCAGAAGTACACCAGTGAATGAAGATTTGGATTTTACACTAATCTCAAACATTGAAAGCAGAAAAGAAGCTAAATGCAAAGTGTACTCAGATGCGTAAAATATCTGTTATGGCAACCTATTCATACATTTTCACGTTTTACACTACTGTTGTTATTGAAGTTAACATTATTGTGATATACACAGCAGTCATTATAAATTTATCTTATACGCTTATGAGTTACGAATAAAACAATATTCTTTGTAATTGATTATATTTGGGTTACTGTACCTTCTTTAGGTCTTTTTTCACTTTTTTGATGACATCCTTTTGAGGATTCTTGTTGTCTGATATCCCCTTTCCTCTATTCAATGAGACTGGTAATATGATCTTTTGGATAAGTGGTAGGGTAGATTAGTATTTTCCTCCATATCGAAGTTTGTCAGGGAAATAGCACAATTTTATGATACCCACAAACCTCAGTAAGCTCAAAATTATGTGCAAAACTGATAATAAGAAAATGCAAATAGCAAATGATATCTTCAATATCTAAGCAAAAATTAGCCTAATCTATACCTCAGTATGAGCTTGTCCCAGTTTCCAAATCCCACTTTGATCAGATTGTCAATAGTAACACCTCTGTGCCTTTCACTGCGCCCAGTCAACAAGAAAACCTTGAATCCCAAGTTTAAAACCTCTTCATAAAGCTTCAAACTTGACTCTATAGCCGGCGCCATTCCCTTCTCGACCCATTTATCAAACTCCACACCATCAAAAAGCTTCAATCTGTAAATGCCAACTAAAAACTCATATAAGAATCCTAAAACAAAATTCTGCAAATACCCCATTAGCCCAATAACATCAAATTTCATCACTTGCCCATTAATCAAATCACAACAAATTAAGAAACTAAAATCAGAGTATCAAAGTCCGATTGAAACTCAATCTTTTACAAATTGCAAGAACACATAGGCCAATAATATATCGAATATTCAACAAAAGTCGATGAATCTTACCCATAACCATGTTCCGAATAATAAGGAAGATTTGAAAGTAAGGTCTCATCCACATCAAACACCCAAATATCCTTCCCATCTCCACTTATTTCCAGGCTTCTTGCGTAAATTCCAGCCTCTTTCCAAACCCTTTCAAAGTCAATTTGATAAGCCCTACCCATCATATACTCCTTTACATAATCAGCACATTCTGGTGGAATCGTCTTCCATGGGCTTAAATTATTAGTCTCAACAGCGAATCTCCAACTTGTACACTGTAATCTAAGTTCTTCTGAGGACGGCAGTTCTATGTTTTCTTGGTATTCAATGATCAATGGTCTGGGTAGAATGTGAGAATTGAAGGTTTCAAGAGAAAAAGCAAGGGGAGATAGAGTCAAGAAAAGGAATAGTCTCAAGAAATTCATGTTGGAATCAAGGAAAAAGTCCCAATCAAATAAAACCCTGTAAAACTTGTAGAAGAGAACTTATTTTTTTTTTATGTGGATGTGTGTATATACATGAATATACAGAAAAATTGGAGCGAGAATATGAATAATATGCGTAGTGGGATCACGCTTTTTCCAGAGACCCTGTATTGAGGATGATGCTTTTCTTGATGCGGAAAAGAAAACCCTTTAAACAGTAAACCTTCAATAGAGAGAGGAAAAAGAGAGGAAGGAGAAGAATGAGAGTGACGTGTAACTGAAGCAACAGAAGTATTTGTGAACGTACGCATGCGCGTATAGAACCGTAGGTTGGGTCTGCGTGGGTGGACATCCCAATGAAGGTTTGGATACTAGATCTGGCCGATATGGTGGGTAATCACGCGCCTTGGATTGGCTCATGCTTGAGGTTGTTAATGGTTGTGTATTCCTGTCTTAAATCATTGAATTTATTGTTTTATAATTATGTAATTGAATTTATAAATTATACTTAAAGAGTTTTTATTAATATATTTAATGAATTTCACAGGCTTCACTCGATCACAATTTAAACGTTATTAATTTCATATCAAATACCATCGTAATCTTAACCTTGTGACAAAATCATTATGCAAGTGGAATGATGATTTGGAACTGTGGCACGGATATTCGGCTTTGTTTGATTTTGATCTCAACAATTTCGTACTTTTCTATCCAAATTGGAATTTGAGATTATGTGAACAATAGAATTTTTTAATGTATACTTTGCTCTTCATTCTGTTATTGTTCAATCTTTAGTGAGGATTGTGTGGTAAAAGCTATTGGAGGTATGTGGGATTGTTGGGCAATGTTCAGCTTGCAAATGATGCTCTCTCGGGGACTTGAGAAGTTCGACGGCAAGGTGTTTGTTGAAATGGGTCTTCGACAAGATCAATGGAAACAAGGGGCACGGAAAGGCTTGTTGGCTTAATACGCGACATTGAATCTTTAACTACACTGGGGCAATATTTTTCTCGTGTTTTCTACTCCGGAGTCCAGAGCCCACAGCCATGATTCAATTCTACTCGTTTGTTCAGCCTCGAGTGTGCAAGCAATTTCAATGGAAACGGCCAAAACTTCATGACTTTCCCCCCAAGGCCCAATCTTCAGAGGATGCAACCAGGAAGCTCACATCAATGACCAACATAATTTATGTAAGTTGAGCATTACCTTCTTATTCTATCCCTAAACATACAGCCTTTTTGTTTATACCTTTATGTCTAATTATGTAAAATCCAGTTTGCAATATTTTAAGGGTAGAGAGAACAACTGTTATAGTTTGTAGCAGGACTAACTCCGAGAAAACCAAAGCTCATAATTAGTCAATGTCACATACTTTCTTCATCCTAGTCTTGGAAAGAACAGGATTAAAAATAAATAGAAACAGTCAAATTGGATTTGGAAAAACATTAAGTTGGGAGTTCTTATTTCTTTCCTCTTATATATTTTTAATTGGAACTTCACATGGTTGAACAAATCATCAGCCTCGGAGTGGACCATATTATTATTGATTTTTTCAACGGCCAGTTCACACAAGCACCCAAGTAGTTACCCACTATTGAAGAGGCTTTGAAACACGCAAAGTTTTGAGTGTTTTATGGGCATACAACAACCCTCTCTCGATCGTGCAGTAGGTTGATCTATTGATTATTCATAACCACTTGGCACATAATCAAATCTGATCCCAATATGCTATCTGAAGAATCAAGTCTGCCTGTAGGAGTCACTGAAGCCTCCATACCTGAGTGTACATCGTCTGTTGATAAAGTTGCTGCGAACGATGACCTTTTGATCAAAATCCTTACACATCTACCCGTAAGATCACTCTTTCGATTCAAATCTGTCTCCAAACATTGGCTTTCCCTCGTCACCAGCCCCCACTTCTCTCGGCTCAGATTCCTTCACCAATGCACACCCTCTGGCCTATTCTTGCACCCATACTCAAATGAAAGTCACCACTCATCCCTCAACTTTATTCCGTCCCTCTTGACAACGACAGATATCCACATGGTGATGCTCCCTTCTCAGCTCTCACATCCTCTCCAGGCCTATCATGTAAAAAAATCTTACATTCTTGCAAGGGATTACTATGCCGCAGTACCTATAATGAAAATAAGCTTGATAATGACTACCATATCTACAATCCCACTACAAATCAATTCATTACTCCACCTCGGCCTGGTAAGGGCGTTGAAAGACACGTTTGTGGTTTGTGTTTAGCTTTTGATCCATCAAAGTCCCCTCACTACAAAGTTGTTTGTGTTTGGGCCACTCCTTTGTATAACAATTTCCAGATTGAAATCTACTCATCTGAGACTGGCCATTGGAGAATTTCTGGTGAACTTTTTTACACAAAGTATACGCTATTTTACAATGGGGTCTATTGGAATGGTGCTGTTAACTGGATCAACATGTCGGATGATTCACTATATTTCAATGTCGAGGAAGAGCGCCTTGGAACAATTCCAATGTGTAAGATTCGCGACAATCATTATTTTGACACTCCATGGAGGTATTTTGGGGAGTCTCAAGACCATTTGCATCTTATTGAAATTTATGACCCCTGCAAAACTCACTTCAGTGTTTATGAGATGAAGAGAGACTACTCTTGAGTGGTTTTTGAAGTACTTTGTTGATCTTGATGATCTTCTGACAACATTTCCTGACATGACACGAAGTAACCCAAACTCAGTGTACTTTGATCGTTATGCTTTCTCTATACTTTCTCTTGTTCGGGGGGAGAAAGATGAGGAGTCATTTTTGGTGTTGTACATTCCTGGTAAGGCCATACGTTACAATCTTGTGAATAGGACTTCCTGGAAGCTCTGTGATATTGAGGCAATGACCGGAAAGTACTCTTTGGACTATCATGGATGGCCTGATGTTTATGAATGCATCGAGTCTCATGCTTCTGTTTGACAATAATTGTGTGAAAACAGTTTCTTTGACACGAGACAATAAGAGTAAGTTTGCATATATCCGACACGGTAACGAGAGCTTGATGCTCTTACTTTCCTTTATTGTTGGTAAACAACTTTGTAATGTAAAAAAAAAAAAAAATGTATCTTCTGGGAATCATGTGATTGTAATGAAATCAGTCATAGTTGAACACTAGTTCAATCCCGATATCATTAACACAACTGTCACCATCTAATTTTTCTTCTTTTGTCTTCTTTCTTCATCATTTTTGTCAAGTATAGCCAAAACAAAACTTGTCATGCTATTTATAATTTTCTTCCCTTTTTTTTTCATTAATTTTAGATATGCCACTAGGTTTAGTATTAATTATGTTTTCCTCCACAAAACTTTACATTGTTTTTACGTACTTAAATTCAATACTTCTATTAGAAAATTCGGGAGCTCACAACGTTCTTATTATATCCCTAAACATACGTCTTTTTGTTTATATCTTTATGACTAATTATGTAAAATCCAACTTGCAATATTTTAGGGATAGACAGAACAACTGTACCGTAGTTTTGTAGCAGGACTAACTCTCAGAAAGCCAAAGCTCAGAATTAGCCAAATGTCACATGCTTTCTCCATCCCAGTCTTAGAAAGAACAATATTAAAGATGAATAGAAACGGTCAAGTTGGATTTGGAAAAAAGCATCAAGTTGAATAGTTCTTATTTCTTTCCTCTTATATATTTTTAATTGAAACTTCATATGGTTGAACAAATCATCAACCTCTGAGTGGACCATGTTGTTATTAACTTTTTCAATGCCCAGTTCCCACAAGCACCCAAATATTTAACCACCATTGAAAAGCATTTGAAACACACAAAGTTTTGAGTGTTTTATGGTCATACAACAACCCTCTCTCGATCCTGCAATAGGTTGATCTATCGATAATTCATAAACCACTCCGCGCATAATCAAATCTGATCACAAAATGCTATCTGAAGAATCAAGTCTACCAGTAGGAGTCACTGAAGCCTCCATACCTGAATGTACATCATCTGCTGATAAAGTTGCTGCCAACGATGACCTTTTGATCGAAATCCTTATACATCTACCCGAAAGATCACTCTTTCGATTCAAATCTGTCTCCAAACATTGGCTTTCCCTCGTCACCAGCCCCCACTTCTCTCGGCTCAGACACCGTCTCTCATGCACACCCTCTGGCCTATTCTTGCACCCATACCCGGATGAAAGTCACCTCTTCATCCATGAACTTTATTCCATCCCTCTTGACAACGACAGATATCCACATGGTGATGCTTTCTTCTCAGCTCTCACATCCTCTCCAGGCCTATCACGTATAAATATCTTACATTCTTGCAAGGGATTACTATGCTGCACTACCTATAATGAACATAAGCTTGACAAGGGCTACCATATCTATAATCCCACTACAAAGCAATTCATTACTCTACCTCAGCCTGTTGAGGGCGTTGAAAGAGACGTTCATGGTTTGTGTTTAGCTTTTGATCCATTGAAGTCACCTCACTACAAAGTTGTTTGTGTTTGGGCCACTCCTTTGTATAACCATTTCCAGATTGAAATCTACTCATCTGAGACAGGCCATTGGAGGATTTCTGGTGAACCTTTTTACTCAGAGGATACACTATTTTCCAATGGGGTCTATTGGAATGGTGCTGTTAACTGGATCAACGTATGGGTAGATTCACTGTATTTCAATGTTGATGAAGAACGCCTTGGAAAAATTCCAATGCGTAAGATTCGCGGCAATCATTATTTTGACACTGAATCGAGGTATTTTGGGGAGTCTCGAGGCCATTTGCATCTTATTGAAATTTGTGATCTCTCCACAACTCACTTCAGTGTTTATGAGATGAAGAGAGACTATTCTGAGTGGTTTCCGAAGTACTCTGTTGATCTTGATGATCTTCTAACAACATTTCCTGAGATGAGAAGAAGTCACCCAAACCCAGTATACTCTTATCCTTATGATCCTGATGTTTTTGCTATACTTTCTCTTGTTCGGGGGGAAACCGATGAGGACTCATATTTGGTGTTGTACATTCCTGGTAAGGCCATACGTTACAATCTTGTGAACAGGAGTTTCTGGAAGCTCTGTGATATGGAGGAAATGAGCGGAAAGTACTCCTTGGACTATAATGGATGGCCTGCTGTTTATGAATACATTGAGTCTTTTGCTTCAGTTTGACAATAATTGTTGCTTTTGTGTGAAAACAGACTCTTCAGTTTGACAATAAAGTCTGTAATGGGAGTTAATGTTCTTGCTTCCCTTTATTTATTGTTATATATAATTTTGTAATGTATCTTCTTGGAATCATGTGATTGTAAAATGCTGGGCAAAATGTAGTATTTGTTCTTCAAAATTTAATTTCAAATTGGAAAGATACGGATGCTCTCAACTTGATACTGATACTTAGTATTAACCAAACATTATTTTAAGTTATTAGTTGTGTTCTCCTGCAATTTACAAAGGAAAAACTAATCGGACGGGCCTGGTCACCTCCTTATAATGTGGGTAAGATATCGGGCTTGGGCTTGGGTTTGGGTTAGAAAAGTATCTAGATTTCTTGGCCTAGACGGAACCCATGGTCTGCTTTTCAGAATATTAATTTTTTTATAGTTAAAAATACAAATAGTAAACAAAATTATCAAAAATAACACAAATTGATGGGTCAGGCCCAATGGCACAACTCCTGATATTAGTCCAGTCTGAATAAAGAATTTAAATAGACAAAATTCAATGAGTCCAGTCCAAAAGAGGTTCATGCCCAGTCAAACTCATTAGAGTTCGAGGGGCTACATCACCAACAGAGTAGAAAGGGTCATCCAAGCCACATTAAAATAAGCGTCATCCCAAAAGCCTTATCTAAGCTACCTTGGAGTAAAGACCATCTCAAGAGCCTCATCCAAGCCACCTTATAGAGTAAGGGTCATCCAAGAGTTTCATCCAAGTCACCTTAGAGTAAAGGTCATCCAAGAGCCTCATTCAAATCACCTTGAAGTAAGGGTTATCCCAAGAGCCTCATCCAAGCCATCTTGGAGTAAGCGTCATCTCAAGAGCCTCATTTAAGCCACCTTAAAGTAAGGGTCATCCAAGTGCCTCATCCATGCAGTATTGGAAGAAGTCAATCACACCATCCTAAGACCCGATCTTTATGAGAGCTCTACAATTGCCTCATCTGTTTTGAAGATGACATCAGTTCCACCGAATTAGCTTTTTAGTTACTTATAAGTCGCATTAATCTGTTAGGAGACGACTATAAATTGTAAACTAGCCAACACTTAGGGGCATCACACACAATTGAGCACATATGATATTACTCTCCACTGTCTCTCATATCTTGTATCTCCCTGCTCTCTCTACATTCCTCGAAGTAATAGAATACTTAGGTCATCCTAACCTTTCATAGTGGGAAGTAGGTCAAGTTGACCGAACTACTCAACATCTTTATCTTGCTTGTGTTGCTCTCTTACTCCTTAATTACTACATTAATTATTAGTCACTTAACAGGTGGTGCATAAGATCAATTTATGCATCATCGCATTATATGGATAACAAATTATACAAATTTGTAGTAATTTTACAACACACCCAAATATTTTCCAGGCTTCTTGCATAAATTCCAGCCTAACCCTTTCAAGATCTATTCTATATCACCGATCCATCATGTAATGCTTCACATAATCAGCATATTCCTATTTAAAAAGAGATTTACTTTTATACGGGTGTGAATCGAGACAAAATACTCGGGCTCAGTTTAGATAAAATTCAGTTGGAGCTCAACTTGTGTTCTTGACAAGCTGAGCTTGAATATTTTTGGGGTGGTGTTATTCCGACCCCACAAATCTCCATTCCCATCTCATTTAATTTTTCATTATCAAACTATTAAGTTCATCTCTTTTATACCTATCCCATTAGTAATTAAGTCCACCCCATATTACGTACATTTAATTAATAATTAAGTTTACTTATTCTATGTACACACTTTAAATAAAAGAAGTTATCGTAAGAAAAAAATAACGAAAGAAGATAATTAGTTTGAATCCATAAATATATTTACGAAATAAAAAAAACAAGCAAAATTGAAACAATAAAAGAAAAACAACAAAAACGAAACAAGTAAAAAAGACTAAGCGTGCTTAAACAAGAAAAAAAAAAGTACGAAGTAAGAAAAAAAAAAAGGAAAGAAAGAAGCAGACTGAAACAAGAAAGAACAAAAGAACAAAACAAGAAAAACATAAATCGAAACAAGAAGGAAAAAAATTATGCAAATATTAAAGACATAAGCAAAACTATAAGACACAAAACCGAATATGAAAAAAAAATAAGCATCAAGCACAGACACAAATCGAACAAGAAAAAAAAATAACAAGCATAGATGCAAAACCTTAACAAGATAAAAAGAATAAATAATCTGAAAGTATACATATATATACACACATATAAATTCTAAATAAAAAATTATTAAATTTGACAAAAATATCAAAACATACTGAAAATAATGAAAATTCATATAACAAATATGAAATCAAGCATATAATTAAATTGATAAGTAATACTAACCAGTACCTTACTGAAAAAATTTATATTGAAAAATTATTTTTGTGAGTGCTTGAGATGAGATAGAGAAATTATAACAAAATATAAAGTGAGTTTACTTATTAAAAGGGACGGACTTAGTTATTAATGAAGTATGTATAAAAGAAATGAACTTAATAGGTTGATAATAAGAAATAAAATGAGCTGAAAATGGAGATTTGTGGGGTGGGAATAACCCTACCTATTTTTTTTATGCTCGTTTGATAAGCTTAAAAAGTTCAACTCAAGCTTGCAAAGCTTAACCCATTTATATGTAAAATAGTTTAATAAGCTTAAAAATCAACTCAAGCTTGTAATGCTCAACCCATTTATATGTAAACTAATTGAGTTATTCGAGTTCCCTTTCAAAGTAGTGTTTAAACAATTTTTTAAATTCATTTAAAAAATTACCTTGTCATCGCCCGCTTGGGCGCAAGTTCTCCCCCATTAACTTTCCTAACCGGTGCTATTGTCAATAGAATGGCCAAAAGATGGAGCATCAATGGAATGGCAATATACGCTAGCGTAGATGGATTGGTGGGTGTGGCTAACGACGTCGATGTTGATGGGTCGCGATTGGTATCAGGCATTGCTAGGTGGCAGTGGGTCACCGTCTATGTCATGCAGAGATAAAAGAGAGGGGAGAGAGAAAAGGGAGGGATGAAAGCAAAGAGAGGAAGGAGAGAAATGGTGGTGTAACAGCGAAAAAAAAAGGGGAAGACTGAGAGACGCATGATTTAGGGCGACATAGAGTGGGAAGAAAGAGTACGACGTCAGAGAGGTCCGAACAATAAGAGAGATTGTGACTCAAGGTACTCAGAAATGAAAATTGGGGAGAAGAGAGATGGGGGTGATAGGGTCGGGTGTGAGAGCTAGGGAAAGAGAGAGGGCAGACAGTGAGAGAGATTGTGAAATTCAACTCCAAGAAAAGAATAAATACAAAACTGCCAAATCGGAGTGTCTTTTTGTCGGAATTGGTCGATTGCGGTGATAACCTATGGGCCATGAAGGAAGTTGGGTTTGGAGATGAGAGAGAGAGAGAATACACATTTGAATCAAATGAGTGATTTTTGGAGTAGAACCAACAATAGTTTGGATTAGTGATAAAAAGGGATAAGAGTTTGTAACGGAGAATGAAATAGTGTATGGGGAATGAAATTCCGCATGAAAACTATGAGCTAACACTGTGATATTCGGCTTCATTTGATTTTAATCTCAATGATTTCGCACTTCCTAAAAAAATTAGAAATGCAATAGTTGATGGGACTTTAGGCGGTGTAGCAGCTACAAGTTGACACATGGATAGTTATAGCCATTAGGAATTGCAAAGGACACTAGATGAGGAGCTGAGGAGTTATGACATGGAAATGTCGAGCACCACTTATCAATTCCATCAGTAAAGAAGATATGACAGCTCATTAATGACGATTTGAGTGACTGTGACAAGACCATTAATGAGCTTCCTTGTCCTCGAGACCCGCAAAAACATTCATCATTATAAGGCATTAATTTCCATTATGCTTACCCGTTGTCCTCGGCAAGACCCGAGGTGCTTATTCCCGAACAGTAATTGCTTGGGCGTAAAGGGTCATTAAATGATAAGAGATGGGAAGTCAATGCTTGAAGGTTCTCGATCACGTATTCACTCTCCCGACGAGATAAATCTTTAGGGGATTTTATTATATTACACTCATTATGATTGGATACAAGTGTCAACCATTAAATGCTGAGATGAGACTCACAATCTCTTTAATAATTACTAGTTCAGGTATAAATATCCCTCAAGAAGTTGAACAAAGGTATGCAAACTAAATCCAAAAAAATACCCTGTACTAATGTCTCTAGTGGCGACTGACTTAAACTTCAAAGAGGATTAGCCGGGTGTTCACCCGACCCTTTTTCTAACCTTTTGATTGTTTCAAGTTCATCGTCCAGTGAATCGTTATCTCTATTCATTGCAGGAATTCACCCGAATAATACAATTAAGCATTTGAGATTATGTGAAAAATAGATTTTTTTTTTTTTTTGTATACTTTTCTCTTCATCCTGTTGTTCTTCAATCTTCAGTGAGGATTGTGCATTAAAAGCTATTGGAGGTATGTGGGATTTTTGGCCAATGTTCAGCTTGCAAATGAAGCTCTCTCGGAAACTTGAGAAGTTCGACGGCAAGGTGTTTGTTGAAATGGGTCTTCGACAAGATCAATGGAAACAAGGGACACGGAAAGGCTTGTTGGCTTATTACGCGACATTGAATCTTCAACTACATTGGAACAATTCTTTTCTCATGTTTTTAACTCCGGAGTCCAGAGCTAAGCAACCTCGAGTGTGCAAGCAATTTCAATGAAAACGGTCGAAACTTCATGATTTTGCCCCCCCAAGTTTCCAATCTTCAGAGGATGCAACCAGGAAGCTCACACCAGTGACCAGCATAATTTTTGTAAGTTGAGCATTACCTTCTTATTATATCCCTAAACATACTGCCTTTTTGTTTATATCTTTATGACTAATTATGTAAAATCCAGATTACAATACTTTAGGGACGGAAAGAACAACTGTGTTATTGTTTGTATATACGCAGCCGCGCGGTGAACACAAAGCGTGTTATTGTTTGCACAGGACTAACTCTCAGAAAGCCAAAGCTCATAATTAGTCAATGTCACATGCTTTCTTCATCCCAGTTTTAGAAAGAACAAGATTAAAGATGAATAGAAACGGTCAAGTTGGAACTTCATATGGTTGAACAAATCATCAACCTCCGAGTGGACCATATTGTTATTGACTTTTTCAATGCCCAGTTCCGACAAGCACCCAAATATTTAACCCCCATTGCAGAGCTTTTGAAACACAAAAACCCTCTCTCGATCCTGCAAGAGGTTGATCCGCTGATAATTCATGGCCAATCAGCACATAATCAGATCTGATCACAATATCCTACCAGAAGAAAGAATTCTGTCTGCAAGAACTGAAGCCTCCATGCCTGAGTGTACAAAATCTGCTGATCAAGTTGCTGCCAACGATGACCTTTTGATCGAAATCCTTATACATCTACCAGTAAGATCACTCTTTCGATTCAAATCCGTCTCCAAACATTGGCTTTCCCTCGTAACCAGCCCCCACTTCTCTCGACTCAGATACCCTTTCCCAAGCACACCCTCTGGCCTATTCTTGCATCAATACTCGAATGGAAGTCACCACTTCATCCCTGAACTTTATTTGATCTCTCTTAACGACGACAGAGATCCAACTGATCATGCTTCCTTCTCAACTCTCACATCCTCTCCAGGCTTATTAGGCATAAATATCTTTCATTCTTGCAAGGGATTACTATGTTGTGCTACGTATAATGAAAATAAGCTTGATAATGACTACCATGTCTATAATCCTACTACAAAGCAATTCATTACTCTACCTCAGCCTGTTGAGGAAGTTGAAAGAGATGTTTATGGTTTGTGTTTAGTTTTTGATCCATCAAAGTCACCTCACTACAAAGTTGTTTGTGTTTGGACCACTCCTTTGTCTGACTATTTCCAGATTGAAATCTACTCATCTGAGACAGGCCAATGGAGGATTTCTGGTGAACCTTTTTTCACTGAGGATACACTATTTTACAATGGGGTCTATTGGAATGGTGCTGTTAACTGGATCAA
>CM042185.1:3930045-3944345 GCA_023539305.1 Ilex asprella
AATTTTTAAATTTTTTATATTTATATTCTATTCTTGAAACATATCAAGTCTTTTTCAAAATACGTGAAAATATTTCTATTTTCTAAGTGACTGAAATAATGCAATAAAATAAAATTTTTATCCTTGTCCATTACATTAACTCTCACGAAAAAAATCAGTGACAGATAAATCTAACAAATTAATCCTATTATTTCTTGGCAAAATGTAATAAAAAAAAATCCCTTATTTTATTAATACAGAGGATTTACATTTTGAATAAATAAGTTTTTTCCTAGAAATTTCTTCAATTTAAAAAGATCCATATCCATTACGACCGTAAACTGGATTCTCATCTCAACCTATTCCATGCTGCATTTCACCGATTAGACGTCGGCTTCTCCAATGAGGTGAACATGAAATTGCCAGAAAATATAGCTTCTTTGTCTGTCCATTCAAAATCACAGTTTTGTCAACAAGAAATTGTAGGAGCAGATTCAGTGGGAAATCATAGAAGAGACAATTACCAAAACAAAAGTTAACCAGCATGTCCATTCAAAAAACCAATCTACTATTGTTGTTCTTACTAAGGAAAATTAAAGTTGATAGTCATCGCGTCAGCAGATCAAATTTTTTTTTTTTTTTTTGGGGGGTGGGTGGGGGGAGGGGGGGTTGTTCTTGGTACAACAAAACCGAAGGCCCTATAGCATAACATGGATATCCCAGACTTAAATGCTGCCATAAATTGGACTTTCATGATGCAAGAAAATTCAAAAAAGCAAAACACAATTATGTACCCTAAGATGTGAGTGGATCATTACTTGTTTAAATGCATTTTAATACGATTTCTATAGTTAACTTGCACATGGTACTTCCAAATGTAATCTCTGTTGATAATTTTCATGTCAGTTCTTACATCCTATACGTATTAGGCGTGAAAACATGGAGATGGTGGGGGAAATTTTCCAATATGCAGAGGCTGTGTGCAATCCTTTGACTTCAAAACCTCTTCACTTCACAGACATATTTTTGCTAGGTTTCAGAGGGAGTTCATTGTGTCGATCATTCTAGCCAACTCAAGTTTTGTTTTGATAGACATCAAAATAAAACTCAAATCACATCAAGATATGCTCAGAAAGAAGGCATCTGAAGTATATTCATATTCAACATCCATAAAACAGATTCATATTCTAATCTAATCTACTATCAGGCTCCAGATTGTGTATACCTGTTAAGGACATGCAACTACATTCCCGACGAACATACCTTGACATTGCCTGAAAAATATTTGTGATAAAAAAGAACTTTATGAAAAGGATCACTCTGCTATGCCTGCATTTAACTTCATATTGATATGTCAGTTTCAGAATCAGAGTTATTATGCCTTCAATGGAGTTAAGGCAACTTTCAGAAAGAGTTTATACTTATGGTTTATGAACACTTATGGATGGACTTCCTACAGCCCCAATATTGAGTGATACATGCCACATTGGCGGATAGAAACTCTTGGGAGGTACAACAACTACATCATCAAGAGTACTTTATGACATCAGACATAGTTGCATGATAGCAAATGACCACAAATCACCATAGGCAATTAATGTTGTTTGCATCATAACCTAATTTATCATGGCATTATTATTGGTTTGCTTTGTGGAGAGGTGTCGCAGTTTCCATATCAAAATAAAATCTACCAAACAACCTATTTCCAGAGAGTTCCATAATTGACATAAATGCAATGGCCTGACAACCTCTGTAGCTGAAATACTAAGTGAAAAATCTAAGGGATAAAGTAGAGAGTAACTTGCCTGGACTGCATGCAAGGCAGTATCAGTTGGTTTCAACGAACTGTCCTCAGAGAAGACATTCCTAAAACACATGTAGACATCAATAAAGAACATCAAGGAGAGCAAAATCACAACTCTATACTTAGAACTTAACAAAACTTTTAAACTTTAACCTGATCCATAGGTAATGTCAAAACTTTAACCTTATAACTCTGATGATGAGAATTAAGTTCCGAAACTAGCAATTCAGACATCATCTCATTTACTTTAGTTAAGGACCCTCTCCCCTTCTGACACTAAATAAAATGTCATTAAATTCTTTAAGCAAATTGATAAGTTGATGAGGATGAGTCATGTATTCTACCTCCCGCTAGATGGCTTTTAATTTCTTCCTGACATTTCCCAAGGCTTAAGAACTAAATCACAACTCTCTCTACTAGGTCTCACAGTACAATGACGCCGATTGTCTCTAACCTTGACTTCTGATCAGGTACACTCACTATTCAACAGCTAACTGTAGACTGAGCCAAACTACATATATTTCTAAAGCTCAAACAGGAGCTTCACTGAAAAAAAAAAAATTGATGCTCTTAGCTGCTCAATTTTCACAACTGTCACTACTCATCTCTCAGCTCTGGACTTCAGAAATCCTTCAAACCAAGTATAACCTCAAACAGCATTGATTAGTACAATTCATAAAAAGTTATTGGGACAAGAAGTTTAAAACTTGGTCCTCCTCAACCCCATCAATAACGCCACTTTAGCAGCAACCTATCCAGAGCATCTGTTGCTGCTCTCTACATGACTACGCTCCTACCTAACCCCATTCACAATTCTAGGCGCTCACAAAATTTGATTTACGTTGGGAATCGCCAGCACCTCCTTGCACACCAAAGGCTTTCTTTAGATGCATAACAGTGAAGCCTTTTTCAACCTGGCCAGCTTCCCAAAGGCACTACCCTCATGCCCTTCATCAAGTTTTCGGCAGCAAGCTGCAACTACAGTGATATTGAAGCCAGCAAAATGGATGAAAATAAAAGTACCAGACAATCAAGCCTTTTTTCTTGACATCCTAGAAAGTATGCCCACTAGCGAGCTTGATTTCTTCAAATCCTGAAAAAAATGATTACAACTTCTACAAATCCAATTGAATCGAACACAACCAGCTAATGGAACTAACATCCACTACATTTGAAAAAAGAAGCCAAGAAATCAAGTTACAGGGTTGGACCAGTTGGATTGTTCCACAATTCAATTCACCAAATCCTTAGTCTCACTGCAATGTGATATGAACAAGGGCATTTAAGTCTCATTAAATAAAAAAATACTAAAGAAATGAAAGAAAGAACCTATGAACTACTACATTTTTCCCCATAAATTCTTCAGCAGGAGATGTGTCTTATAAACTTTGATCTCACTCCTCTGCCTTTCTATTGACCCCCTCAATAGTAGTGACATACACTGGCAAAAGGAGAAAATATGGAGCAGAAATGTGCGACAATGCAAGCCTCGTAAGCCAAACAATATGTTTTCAAAACTTCATTATGTTTCACAAACACCACGAATTTCCACTTTCTCAATTTTCAAACCTTTAACCAAATTAGATAAGAGCCTTCCTACATGAACTTCCATAAATTTCATACTATAACCAAATTTAGATAAGAGCCTACATACTTGAACTTCCATGTATTCATACTGCTTCTGTATTATAACATGTTAGTTAAATTGTTAAAAATTCAAACCAATGATCAAATACTAATCCATCGAGCTAGGTGGCATTGGCTAACAAAAGGGTTAAGGTTAAACGGTAACACCAACATCAACTAAACAACAGGAGTAGCCCATCTAACAATTTATTCAAGGTCAAAACAAGCATGCCTCATTAGAATTATCTAGTACTATCATAAAGGAGTGTTTGAAGCAGTACCCAGACTAATGTCCTATTGAATGTCTTACCTCCATATAACATTTTGCAACTCCTCCTGTTTAACTTCTGGAACCATGGCAGCATCATAAGCAACAATATTTCCAAAAAATATCTTTTCCAAGTCTTTCATCCATCTGCTTAACAGTAAGTTAACCTGAAATTTCAAGGAGGGGGGAAAATATTCATAAAGATGTATTGGCTGTTCAGCCAAAAATGGTTCCATGTCACGTTACTGATAATTTAATACGTGAACCTATCGGATTCCGAGCCTTGACAAATTGCCTCGACGTCCAGTCCCATGGCAACTTTATATTAGCATAATAATGGCATATGAATAGCTAGGAAAAGCACAAATCTTGTCAGCTTAAAGTCTCTTAAACCAAATTTAGCCATTGGGAACACTAGGAGAGTTCCTTTGTCAAATCAGTCCCATGGTTATCTAAGCATACAAAAGACTGCAGACCTCGGAAATGACCTAGCAAACTGAAAGCAGAAAATCCATTTGAATTCGAAGTCTCAATCAGATGTACATGAACACCTAGCAACACAGTTTTTTTTCCTTTTGTTTTCAATCCTTTTTTCTTTGACTGCTCATACAAGACCTTAAAATACAGATTCTTTTATATTCATTCTTCCTATTTCCCTTTTTTCTACTGGTCATACATCATAGTTCCCCACTACAAACCAACCGAGTTATTTGACTCACTTGTTTACCACCATTTATGACGACGCAAATTAGCAGTGAATGAAGAGTCCCCCATCATAAAAATTTTAGACTTTCAAACAGTTACATCTGCTGATCTTGTTTCATCATGGAACAACTGACCACTGGGAATTATGGATGTCGTAGATCTTCTCATAGAAAAACAAAAACAATATGGCTTGAGTTTCATAGTTTACCAATAGAAAAACCAGAAGAAGTCGTTACAGCAGAAATATTCACCATTTCACTATATAACTTGTGCTTGGAAACTTTTGCACAATAAGAGAATAGAGTTCAAGCTATAAAAGGTCAACGGTATCGAATTTTAAAACATTAAATTCAGTATATAGGCACAGATCACTAACCCCGGCCTTGGAAACTCTCAGCTCTAAATCATGATTGTAAATCTCATACAAGTACTGCCCCAACTCAACACCATCCTTTCCCTCTTCTTTCAAACGCCGTAAGCAAAGCCACATATGCAGTACAAGCAAAGAGAATGTTGTTTTAAAGGTTTTCTCCAAGCTAAATACTGCATGTAAAAGGGTATATTTTGCGTTAGGCGACTGCATGATTCTCAAGATAGCATGTCAAATTTTAAGACAGAGTCATGAAGTGAACATGTATGCAGATATTTCCTGTCTAAACATGATATGAAATCTCTAAATTGGTGCAAATTGCAGAAATGAACATGTATCAGACCAATTTCGGAGAAAAAAATGTATCAGATCAAAACATAGGATTGAAACAAATATTAATAGGAAAAAACCATTCCAGACTTTCTTGAACATCTACACATATCAGCGATATCACATTGCTGCCCAGCGACCTATGTTTGTCACATAAAGCCAGGTCACATTGTTTGAAAAGATTTAAACCACTGTACCAGCTTAAACTCGACATGCTAGTGACTGGCACTAACACATAAAATTCGAGAGAAATACGCCAACCAGTTAAGCTATTAAGTTTAACTGAAATTATACTACAGACAGCACAAAGTCCTTAGGATTAACCAGGTTTTCTGCTTCATTGTTCTCCACATGAAACAAAGGATATAGGTAACATAGGGCGACATCTTGAACGGTCGATCTTAATTGATTGTAAATTCACATGGATGGTATCAGTTAGTTGCAGGGTTTTGAGATGGTGTGGGTTCAGAATCTGCTTTGTTTGAAAAAACTCTACAGATGTTCTTATATGAAAGGGTCTAAAATGGAGTGGAAGTAGATCTCGTTCCTTCAGATTTAGATAGGAAAGCAGAAAAATAAACTACACTCAGCTTCATATACTACAGAGGATGGGCACACCTCAAATTTTTGAGTTTTTGACAGAAATTATTACGAGGCAGCTTGCCACGAGACCTCAACACAACCTGAAATATTTGTCCTAATCAGATTATTTGATCAACCTCAGATGAAAATATGCAGGCAACTTGACCATATTTCATTTCCTTGACTTTAAAAATCAGAACGCATACACTGCTTTGAACTATAGCGTATGCATGCTATTAAAAACATACATGCAAACTACATCTAATTGAAGCATGAGGAGAATATCATAGCAATTGAGAAGCAGAGCAATAAAAAACTGACCATCATAGATAGCAGGTTTATCAACTTGAGAAATCACACGGCGGTAAATCACATTTGCCCCTCGAATGGACTTGCTTTGTTTACTATAAAACAGCATCATTGTGAGGATAATTCGCCTGATGCCCTCATACTTTGGCTCTTCAACTCTTAGTTTGGAATCCGGGGATAAAGCCAATGTACAGGGCTTGGACCAGAACATCTTATTCGTATTCACCTGTCAAAAAGTGCACTAGAATCTTCATCACTGAAAAAAGGTAGACAAATTGCAAAGGTATACACTTAGAATACATGACTAAAGGCACTAGTTTTGTAGGCTATTTTCTATCATTCATTCGATTGGCTATAAACAAATAGCGATTTGAAAAATGAACTTACTTACATTCAACATCACACCATTTAAACCATCCAGAGCTCACTGGTATATATATACCTTCATGCTTTTGCATGTAATTCAAGAATATATTGGTATACACTATGACCAGAACACTTCGGTTGGTTCACATTGGGATAAATTCAAGAATACCTAAGCACACAAATGACAGTCCAATTGGTTGTTTTAGTTCTCATTACATCGGGCTAAATCCACAGAGGTGGATTACGGTCCTAGAATATTTCTCTGTCCCAAGTGCATAATTAGACAAAAAAATGCAAAATTATTGACCTCACACGAACAGATTCCAAGGAATTTAAAAAAGATAGTCTGCGAGTAACAAAATACTTTTCCGATTAATTACTTCTCCATAACATCAATTGCAGTGTGTGTGTGTGTGTGTGTGTGTGTGTGTGCAATACATAAAAATTAAGACAAAACACGAAAATGAGGTAGTTCCTATTTGCTTTGTTATACCTCCTGCTTTTCACTAGCATAGATCTTCTCAGTATGATCGGTCGGAGTCGGCACCTCGGCGGCGGCAACCTTGGAATAGCTTCCGGATGAAAAAACATATAAATCTGTCTTAAATTCCATTTTCCTCTGTGATCCAACTCTATACAGCTGAGTTATAGCTCTGCTCCATCTCGGCAACATTGTGGTTTATTTTCTGTAAGTTCACTGAAAGAAAAAAAAAACAAATCAGACAGCACTGAGGGGAGAGAGGGAGAGAGAGAGAGAGAGAGAGAGAGAGATTTAAACCCTGGAATCAAGTGGCAAACTCTATGCTACTGCTTAGAAAAAACCTTCCCGAATGATTTCCGAAAGTGTTTTCGATTTTCATTTTCGTTTTTTTCGATTTTTTATGTTTTAATAATAAAGCGTTTTCGAAGCTCTTAAACCCTAATATCGGAGAAGATGAATCAGACGGTTTGTAGGCCACACAAATTGTACGGCTCACATACTATCACGTCATTTAACAACCAATCAACGACTTTTGTTTAGCCACGTCAACCAAAGCAACACAGCATTTGTGACTGAACGTCCAATTGATAGGGAACTAGTCAGAGCAAGTTGCACGTGCACTATAATGCCTTGTGTGGTAACGATTTTATTTTTTATTTTTAAAAAACAAAAAACAAAAAAAAATTAAAAATGTCTAGATTTTTAAAAATTGCTTCTCGTTTATCAAACGCTGACAAAAATGAAAAACATAAACACTTACCAAACGAGTTTTTTTTTTCTTATTTTCTGTAAATATTAAAATAAAAACGAAAAACAGTCCCCATTTGATAACGTTTAAATTTTTCATTTTTCGTTTTTATTTTGATATTTAAAGAAAACAAGAAAAAAAAAAACTCGTTTGGTAGTCGTTTATGTTTTTTGTTTCTGTCATCGTTTGATAAACGAAGGGCGATTTTTAAAAACAAAAAAAAATCGTTTTTTAAATATTACAAGTTTGTTAATGTATATTTTTAAATACTAAAATTTTTATATTATACTTTTAATATAATAAAAATATTATAATGTGACTTTAGATTAATATTAATTTTTAACAAAAAAATAACAAATTTTAAGAGGAATCGCATTATAACACTTTTAATTAAAAATATAACACGATAAATTTAATTTTTAAGAATATAAAATAAAATTTTTAAAACATTTCACTGTGCAGAGAATAAAAAATTTAATTAATAATTATAATAATATTATTATTTAAACTTAATTCATATAAATTGAACAGGTTAATACTTAATAGTGCTACAACTCACTAAAACTAAAACCCGGAGGCATGAACCCGGCGTCTTTCCTGGCTTACAACAGCCGGCGGCCCATTATTCCCATTTTTCAGCTTCCGGCTTATTTGTACGTTACTTTCGGCCTCGCCGTTACTAACGGTTAACGGACCCTGACCCTTTCGCAATCTTTTATCTGGTGACTGGTACTATGTTTCGAAATTTGAACAACCCTTCTTCACTGTTCAGTACATCTTCACTCTTCAGCCTTCACCCCAGTCCCTAGATCCAGAAAACTTCTAGCTCAAACCCGCAATTTTCTTTCAGAGATCTATACTCCTTATACATGAAAATTTGTGGTATTTGATGGAGTTTACAGAAACTTATAAGCAGTCTGGTCCGTGTTGTTTCTCCCCAAATGCTCGATATCTTGCAGTTGCAGTCGATTATCGCCTCGTGATTCGGGATGTTCTTACACTTAAGGTACTGCATCTATTGTTCAATCCTTCAGATTTCAAATTGATTCGCATTTTCTTACATTTTATTGAATTACTCGATAATCAGTCACCGAAGATATTTGTAAGGAAAAGGTGAAAAAAATATCAAATGCATTGCTAAGTAGAAAGGGTAGTTTGCAGACTTGTAAAGCATTTTATCATCTGGGATAGTAGATGAATCACAGTGGGACGGGCATGATATTAAAGGGTGGTGGGTGGGTCGGTGGGGTTTTGGAAGTTTGATTCTCACTGTGAAGCAATACATTTATAGGATAAATGCAACATAATCATCCGTATATATGTTAGAAACATACCCACCAGGTTTTTTCTTCAGACATGCATGAGCTTATTCAATCATCCAAAGAAGATGATATGCCCAATTCGGTTGAACCCAAATATCGAACTAATGACCTCTAAACTGGCGTCTCATTGAGTGAATGAAATTTTCTGACAGGGTCCCATGGGCGAAGTACTTTCAGGGTGGCTAAAGATGCAAATGTGTACTCGATTTTAAACTAGGGTCAACAATGAATGTTCCATGTACAATATTTTGGCCCTGATACCTAATGAATATGATAACTATTTGTAGGTGAGTTTAGCTTTCGAAATTCACTCTGTGTAGATAATTTACAAGCAGAGAGTTTTCTCCATTTCTTTTAGAACAACTAATACCAATGGTCCAACTGTTCCTCTCCATGGTTTTTGGTTCTTGGATAATATGTCCAATATGTTCACTGTGTTAGGTGACATTTGAAATGTACATACTGTATACAGTTCTTCTCCTTGTATGGTAAATTTATGTACTTATATTTGAAATTCAATACAGGTGGTGCAGTTATTTTCATGTTTGGATAAGATCAGCTATATCGAATGGGCTGTTGATTCTGAATACATACTTTGTGGTCTATATAAGAGACCAATGATACAGGTGTGGTCATTGACACAACCTGAGTGGACATGCAAAATAGATGAAGGTCCAGCTGGTATTGCTTATGCTAGGTGGAGTCCTGATAGCCGCCACATACTGACCACCTCTGAGTTCCAATTGCGGTTAACAGTTTGGTCACTATTGAACACAGCATGTATACATGTGCAGTGGCCAAAGCATGCTTCTAAAGGAGTATCTTTTACCAAGGATGGAAAATTCGCTGCAATTTGCACTAGACGTGACTGCAAAGACTACGTTAATCTGCTCTCTTGCCACACATGGGAGGTAATGGGTGTTTTTGCTGTTGACACATTGGATTTGGCTGATATTGAGTGGTCACCCGATGATAGTGCCATTGTTATCTGGGATTCTCCTCTTGAATATAAGGTGACAGAGTAATTCTTCTCATTATTTTTGCTACAACAGAGGCCAGTTTGTATATTCACTCCATAGAGATCACTTCTGTGTTAATTTATTTATTTTCTCCTTAGACCCCTTCAGTCTCAATTTGTATATGCCATTCACAAAACCTGTTGTGTACTCATGCGGTTTGGCTTTCCAGTCATTTTTCATGGGCCAAAGTGAGAGACCTCTCTGCTGCCATATACATAATACATATACCCACGTGGTACAGAAAATCCAATGGTTACACTTATTTGATGGGGTTTATATAGTTATGTTGCCTATGCATATATTTCTCATAAACCAAGAGGAACTAGGTAACCTGGATTTTTTTAATCCTGTCGGGTTCTATTTTATGGTTAGTTACGTCAATATGAACTGCAGTTATATAGATTGTCTACGTTTGTGGAGGATATGTGACCAAATATCTGCTTATTTTGTTGGAATCAATATAATAGAAAGATCTTGAGTTTTTATATTATTTCCGCAATATAGAACTTGATTCTGTTGGTTGTCTGCTCTTTGTGACCATTCTTTTGTGGTCGGAAAGGTGTTCAACAGTACTCCTTCCCTTCTTTTGTTTTTTTTTTCCCTTGGAGTGGGTTGATATTCCAAGACCATGCTTAATCATGGAAACTTGATGCATCAATTCACACTGCAGGTGATATATTGTTAGTGTTTATTGCAGAAGTTATTGGCTGTTACATAATACTTATTGTCAGAATTGTTTGGTTTAGGTTCTGATTTACTCTCCAGATGGGAGATGCCTATCTAAGTATCAAGCGTATGAAAGTGGACTTGGTGTAAAAAGTGTTTCATGGTCCCCCTGTGGCCAGTATTTAGCAGTTGGAAGTTATGACCAGATGTTACGGGTTTTGAGTCACTTGACATGGAAAGTATTTGCAGAATTTACGCACCTATCTACCGTTCGTGCTCCTTGTTGTGCCCCTGTTTTTAAGGTAATAAACATTTTAAGTTTTAGCAATCTAGATGATCATGATTATTGCTGCAATTACTTTTTCTATGTGTCTCCTCATTTTTTAGGAAGTGGATGAACCATTGCAACTTGACATGTCTGAATTATCTTTGACTGAAGATTTTATGCAACGCAATTCTGGTAAGCACGACTTAGAGTTATTTCCCTTACACCGGATATTTATTCATTTCTCCATAAAGCATGTTTTTTCACTCTCTGCTTGACTATTGTATTTTAACACATTTGAATATATTCTTAGCTTTTTGACATGCTTTCGTCTTTGTGATGGTTCCTTATACATGTTCTACCTTTTATATTAATTCTGTTTGCTTTCACATCATGAACTGATTTTATTTTGTGCTTAAGCTTGATAAGTACATAAATTTACAGAAGAGTAGGTAGTTTATTGAACTAGTTTTCTATCCCCCATGCAGAAATTGTTGAGTCACAAGCCAAAACAAAATGCAACCTAAATTTACGTCTACTTCAATAGCTTTATATCCTGGACTACATCATCAGGGGAATCATCACATAAAACTTATGACTTTATAGAAGCTAATCGGTAAGGCATATCTACCTGTTTCTCTAGAGGTACTCTAGCCGCTGTTTTCCTTCCAATGAATTTTAAGGGATCACTGGAGCATAGTAGGAGCATGTTACTATGCTCATCAACCAACCTCTCCATATTTTATAGCTTTTTTGACAAACAAGTTGATTTTAAAAAAACATTAGGTTTGCTCGTCTTGGCTTGTGAGAAATATGAGAAACCTGTATGGCTTCTCTTTGCTTAAGGAAGTAAGGAAATAAAAAGAGATTGCGCAACAGTGGAGAAGAGAGATGGTGGGCAATAAAGGTTGGACCCACAAAGTCACACTGTTTGGCCAATTGCTCATTGGACCACCCCCCACCTGATTCCACAGGTGTCTTCACTTTGGAGTTACCTTTTCCTTTGCTTAAGGAAGTAAAGAGACAATCGCAAATCAGACAGAAGTGGAGAGGAGGGAAAGTGGATCTCAAAGAATGGGTTTCTTCCTATGGTGAGATTGGAGTAAATCATGTAAAAATAGAAGAGGATTCCATGGATGACATTTTGTCACATAGAAGTTTCAATATGTGCTTGCCATCTTTGAAGGTAAGTTTTAGTATTAAACAGTAATTGCTGTCAACTAGTGCACCTTTCCTTGACTTGTATGCTGCACAGTAGTACTAAGATAGTATGCAAAATTTTCTAATCTATTTAATTTAATATTACAACTAGTATATACACATGGTGTGAGCATTTTTGCATTTCAATGGTATATTCTGATCATTCTTGTTTTTCTTAATTACGTAGCAGGCAGATTCCAATATTTTAATGGATTAATATTTTTCTCACTTTCTGGATTTAGAGAATGAGCCTGAAGGACACATCCAAGTCAGGTATGACGTAATCGAAGTGCCCATTACCTTGCCATTCCAGAAGCCTCTTGCAGACAAACCAAACCCAAAACAAGGAATTGGTAAGCTCTGTTGTCCTCCATTGGTATACACGTGTCTAAGTTTTCCCTTTCGAAGAAGTTATCTTCTACTAGCAGAAAGAAGAAAGAGAATGGAGCAAGAAACAGCTGACCTGAATAACACATTTTTATATTGGCAAATATAAGTTAAACTTAATTTCAGCTCTGTGGAACAAAATATAGGACATCGATATGGTGTGAATTACCAAAAGAGTTGCAAGATTGATGTTCTTTGTGATACTGAATAACTGGACTTACCCATATTTTGCATTCTTTGGCATTGATGAAGACGGATGCAGTTGAAAAGATTTTATAAACAAATGACACAAAGTTGGTCAATAAAAATTAAATGAGAAATAAATTGAAGGTAATTGTATTTTTCTCAAAAATTCTTGGCCGAGCTTTTGGTATGGTTGGATTTTTTTTGTCAAACCAAGCTGTGCCAAATTATAATGTCCTTATAAGCAGAACTGGTGAAAAAATCCTTCCAGGATCTTACATCTAATTTTTTTTGGGAAAAACATACAAGGAGCCTTCCATTAAAATTTTATTGATATATGACATGCTAACAAAATTATCCATAAAAACCAAATGCATATGTTAGTTAGTTATGTCTCTAACCAGGGCCCATTAAAGTTAAATTGGTTAATACGCCACAATTGCAGGTCTCTTGTCTTGGAGCAGTGACAGCCAATTTATATGTACTCGCAATGACAGTATGCCAACTGTTCTTTGGATATGGGACATCCACCATCTTGAGCTTGCTGCCATCTTGGTACAAAAAGATCCCATTCGAGCAGCAGCATGGGACCCTGCATGCACGCGGCTTGTTTTGTGCACGGGAAGCTCACACTTGTACATGTGGACGCCCTCTGGGGCTTACTGCATCGGTGTTCCATTACCGCAATTTACTGTGACTGATCTGAAATGGAATTTAGACGGGAGCTGTCTTCTTGTTAAGGACAAGGAGTCATTTTGCTGTGCTGCTGTGCCCATGCTACCAGACTCTAGTGAATATAGCTCAGATGATTGAGGCTTGTATCTTGCTCCGGGCTTGCTTGTTTAAAATGTGTCATATCAAATAACCGATAATTTTGATCAAATGATTAGAGGTTGCAGCAGCTCTCAGTTTGTGCTAGCAAGATGTATGGTAGTTAAAGAGTATTCAGTGAGGGTGCTAATTTTAGCACTCGGTGTCATAGACTTGTGATCTTCTTGTCTCTTGTAAATTTTCCCATTCTCTGTTGTAGATCGTTGATGAAGCCTGAAAACTAAGACCCCAAGCCCTACAAGCACTTGCTGTTGACTAACAGCCAAAGGTCACTGGTTAATCGCGAACTCCCTCAAGCTTATGAGAATCAGCATTCATCTCTGGTAAGTCTGCTCTATCATAACCAATCTCTTCTTATTTGGGAGATCATAACTATTGTCTACATTATTTATCATATTACCTCAGTGTGGTTGTCATTTGTCACAGAGTGGTAAGTACCCGAGTATAGAAGTCCTGTTGTAACAGAATTGTCGTAAGTTTACTAGTCTACTTAATGGTAAGCTGTTTGGATAAGCAACTTTTAACGTGCTTTTTGTATAATCTGATGTCATTCAAGAGATGTTTTGAAATACCAACTTGCAAACAACAACTGCAATGTTGCTTGCAAGTCGGGATTTCCCTCGATAAGTGCAAGCAACATTGCCACGCTTGCAAGTTGAATTTCCATTGATGAGTGTTGAGGGGGTAGCCCTGCAAATTATAGCCTTGGGTTACTTGGACAGAGTAATCTCTACCAAAATTATTTCACATGACTATAAAAAGGAGCCCATATTGTAAGCAGTTTTGGTAAAAGTGATGGATGAGAATGGCTAGTGGTACTTACCAGGAGGGAGAGAGAGAGTGTGGCTGATGACCAATT
>CM042185.1:3957500-3972576 GCA_023539305.1 Ilex asprella
AAGACTAAATATTCAATGCATGACTTGGGATACAATATTTGGTAAACAAATTTGGACAGGACAATTTTATCCTTCGAAAATATAATAGAAACTAATAAAAAATTATAATTTTTTTCTTCAAAACATTGATTAAAATATATAAAAATATCTTGAAACTTTTTGAAATATTACCAAATAATGGTGTAAATAAGTCAAAATATTTCGAAACACTTTTAAACATTATAAAATATTTTGAAGTATTAGAATTTTGATTCTATTTGATTCATTTTGATCTTAAAAACAAATGGTTAATAATATTTTTAGTTTTTAAAGTATGTTTGTTTTGTCAATTTGGTCTTCATTATATTAATTTTATCAGTTTGATTCATAAAATTTATATTCGTATTATTTTAGTCAGATAATTTGTTAAATTTTTTGATAAAAATGATCACGTGTCCTTTTTCAAATGATATCATATGCTTAACGCTCCACCATTCTTTGTAAAAAAATTAAAAGTTTGTCTATGCAAAAATTATTTAAATATAAATTAAATGCTTTAAAACTAAATTAATATTTTAGAGGTGCGTATACTTATAAGACCGAGAGTTCCAAAAAACAAAAAAACGTTTCCCCCGTTTGAAAACCAAATATTGTTTCATTCCTTCCTCGCTTAAAGCAAGTCTGTTTCCAAACTTTTATAAGCCAACACGGTACGGTGACACAGATTTCGTCACTGTAATCAACACCCAATAAAGGGTTAGTTATAGTGTACCCCATCCCATATCACTATCGTATACCTCTCGCCACGTCTTAAGTTTCTTCTTCCTCAGGTTCCTTTGTACCCTCTGACATTCCTCACAACCAACTCACAATCTTCCCGTGCTAGCTCTTTTCTCGCTTTCCCGATCTTTGAAGAACACGAAAATCGAATTAATCTTGATTTGTTTTCTAATTGTGTATCTGTAATTAGCTTTTGATATTCGATAGTAATCAGGGAATGCGAGTCGGTGATTTAGTTTATTTAAATCGAGTGTAATGAATAAGCAAATGGAAAACGGTGTAGTGAAGAACGGTGTTGTGTGCTCATCAGAATCGGTAAATGGAGGCGAAGATGTTTATAGCTGTAAAGAATCTGATGCTTCATCGGCTGATCATCTTGTTGTGATGGTCCATGGAATTCTCGGAAGGTCAGTGATATTTTTGTGTGTGTGTGTGCAGGCACTGGACTCATATTTCTCATTTTCTTTTTTGGAATGTCAAAACGGATCTTGAAGTTCATGAAATTCGCTTTGTTTTTGTATAATTTAAATAATAACTTGATATAGCTATTATCTTTAGAAAAATTAATTTTAATTCTTGTGCTAATATCGAAGCGGTTTTCTTTGATTTGGAATGTTTTCAAGTCGATAATTTGTCCTAAATTTTGCTCAGTTTGGAGATAATTTGCTTTTCTTTGCAACTTACAGATGAAATTTTAGGTTTTCTATTGTCTACATTTATCAGTGTGTGTGTTCTTTTGGGTATTTTTAAGAAGATTTTCAATGAATTTGTTTGTGGAAGGCGGCAATTTTTGAGCTTTTACTTGTTGCTTCATTTTTTTTCTGTTCCACTTCACAAATTTTCGAGAGAGTTTTTTTTTTGTCATTAACTGCAAGAGCTTCTGAGCTTGCATATTTTACTAAATTTCAAGTCTCTGAGGTTGTCTATGACTTTCATATGGAAATTCGCTGGCTTGATCATTGTCATTGATGGCAATGGTCCTGTTTTCCGTTTTGTACATTGAATTTGTTTCCTTGGTTTACTGCCATTCCCTCTAAAATGCAAATTATTGAACAACAAATATGCACGAGTGTAGCCAGTAGAGGAAAATAAGTGCAAGATATAAATGGGGCAAATGCTTCTGCACTGGAGATTGGCCTGATATGTTTTCTGAAACTGGTTCCATATTTTGAATGGTCACTTCAATTACAATGATCTCGTTTGGCCTGCGTCTTTGTCTTGGTGGAATTAGTGTATCCTTAAGGGGAAAGATGGTACGAATAGTCATCTTTTGAGCTTAATCCATGAAATGATAAATGAAAATTGAACAGGAAACAAGTACTTTTTTCGTTTGGTGTTATTGTTGGAACAGTTTCCTGTAAAAGCAAATGCAGCCATGATGCATTTAGCACCTAAAATGGTTGTGCTTTACAGATTTCTTGTACACTAGCTCTATTGAATATTACATCATCATGGTTTGTTAATATTGGTGCTGTATTATTTTGCAGCGACATGAATTGGAAGTTTGGGGCTGAGAAGTTTGTTAGAGAGCTACCTGATAAAGTATTTGTTCACTGTAAGAAGCAGCATTTCAGTTTTCTTTACGATTTTTCATGTGAATGCTTGATGTCTTCAGATCATGTTGTACTGAGTTTATTCTTTGGAAAATCCCCACTCTGACCACATCAAAAAAGTTGTAAAGAAGAAAATATCAGAACCTGACCTTCAAAAATTGCTGTTCTCATTGCCATCTAAGTTTTGCTGAATCTCTACTATGAAAAGAATAACAAAAATGGATTTCACTCAGGCTTGTATAGCCCTTTAGGCGTCTCCTAGTAGACCACAAAACATATATGTGGCCTTGAATGGGTTTTCATCAAGTGAAATTCAGTTGCTCGACTAGTTGTTCTTTGTATGCCATGCTCCACCACTTCTTGGAGCCTGATTGACTTTTCAGTCATATCTTAATCTGGAGCAGGATATAATGTAATTTGGAATTTGGTGTTAATTTAACAATTGAATTTTTGGTCAAATCTTAGATGTGTAGTGTTTCCCATGTCCTGTTTCCACCATTTACTGCTAACATGTTTCAGTAGTAGTGTTTGTTCAACCTTTTTTGGGGGCTGTATGTGAGTGTTCAAATGTGAGACCAGTTACATGCGTGTTCAAATTTGGTACCAGTAGTAATCTGTGTTCGGCTGAATGATTACTTGCATCAACTAACTCTATTTGGTTAACTTGCTCTAGGTAGCACGCGGAATATGGCTAAGCTGACATTAGATGGTGTGGATGTTATGGGTGAGCGATTGGTGGAGGAGGTTGGTAGCTCCTTTGTGTTTTAGGGATTTTGTTGCATTAATAGTTCATCCTAATCCCTCGAAAAATGTGCTTTAAAGAAGATTCATTTGTTGTGGATATTATATTGACAAGCGTGAATTCCAGGTCCTTGAAATGGTCAAACAAAAGCCATGTCTACGCAAAATTTCTTTTGTTGCACATTCTGTGGGAGGGCTAGTGGCTAGGTATGCCATTGGGAGATTGTATGCACCTCCTAGAAAGGAAAATGGGGAGGATTTGTCAGCTAATGTCTGTGGAAAGGAATTAAAGGGTACAATAGGTGGGTTGGAGCCGATAAACTTTATTACTGTTGCCACGCCTCATCTTGGTTCAAGGGGTAACAGGCAGGTATTTTCTCGTTTCCTCTCTTGTCTGTAAAGAGTTCCAAATTTCATAAATATCATGTTCGTTCCTTTCAAATGTAAATGTGGACAAACGAAAAAAATCTTTTACTGCTTATAATTTCTGAAGAGAATAGCTGATTTATCACTGCAAGATGGGGCATTTGGTCATGGTTTGAGATTTAATAGCATTGTAATTAGGCACACGTTCTGGTTGAATGAAATATCTTTACCTTGTGTATATGGTTGTTAGGATAATTTTGAAATTTGCATGATGGGATATGTGCTGTCAGCTACTCAGCTTGATATGTGCCCTTACAGAACTTTTAGAGTTTTTTTGGGGTTCTTAGCTGTGGTCAACTACCTATGTTGACCCTTTAGCTTACCTTAGAGCCGCACTGTGAGAAGTGGTAGAAATTTCTGAGTTTGTCATAGGCAGTGTGTTTTTAGCATGTTCATTCATTTAAAAGTATTTTGACCTTGGTGAAACTACTTATGATGATCCAGTTGTATCAATTTAATCATGTACTTGGGGTGAAAAAATGCCTTACTTTTTCAATCTAATTGTTGACAGATTTATGCACTGAAGTGATGTTATGATAAAGAAAAGCGGAAGTTTAAGACGTTTTAGAGAAATAATTATTTTCCATGTGGGAGGAACTTGAATTTGGATAAGCTATTAGCTTTGCCTGCAACTATACCCTTTTATGCATGCATAACAGAAGTGACCACAAAGCTGAAAGCTTATTTAGGAATATTTCAGAGTTTTAAGTATGTGGATTCCACCTTTTCCAATGTGTATTGATAATTTTAAAGCCTTATAATTGTATATGGTGCATGTTGGCCAGTAGTGCGTTTTGATGATATTCTTGCTTTTTTATGTTCTGGCAATCAAAACTTGAGTTGACTAGTACTTAATCAATTTAGTTTTTATTTTCTGCACAGGGTGAGACAGGAAAACAGGTAACAATATAGAACTTTAAAATTGCGTGGAGAAGGCAACAGAAAAAAGCACAAAAATTCTCCCATTTGACAACTCTTTAACCACTTCATGATGTACTTTCTAAGTTTTCTCTCTCGATAAAGCACTTTTGAAATTTAGTTAGGCAGTGACTTTGTAGAAATGTTACTTTTGAAGAGCAGAAAATTAGGTGTTGTCCTCCCTTTTGGCGGAAGCTTAGTTGGCTGCATATATGTTTTGCCTTCACAGTCACCTATTTCAGATTTAATGGTTCCAGAAAATAGGCTCTACATGGAGTTAGTGGGTTTGTTTGAGTAGTTAAGGAGCTGGCCAACCAAGAGATGGCTTGGGTTTGAGTCTCACCAGCCGCATAGCAGTTCTCCTTCCCCTTCCCTTTAAGATCATATATCTGAGCCAAATATGAATTTGATTGTGGAAGTTTAGCATTCCAGTCGTGACTACTCCACTGATCTGTATCATTTGTCACTCCCATCTGGGTTTGTGTCTGTTGATAATTCATCTCATTGCTTTGGCCTCATTCTGTTCATACCTAGACTCACTTCCTCTGATATTGAGCAAGTCAATAACATTCGTGGCTTTTCAAGAGACATTTCCTGCCTTACTATTAATGTTGTTGTTTCAATTAGTAAATAGTCTTGTATGATTTATTGTCTTTGACTTGTTGATAGGTACCATTTCTCTTTGGGGTCCCTGCCTTTGAGAAAGCTGCTTGTCTTGTTATTCACTTGATATTTAGGAGAACAGGCAGACACCTGTTCCTTAATGATGCTGATGAAGGAAAGCCCCCTTTGCTCAGGCGCATGGTGGAAGATTATGGTGACTGTCATTTCATGTATGTTACTAACAGTCCAAGTGTTATGTAAACTGCATTGATTGATACTGGGATTCTTGAGATGATTTCTAATGTGAATCTAATGTGTGTTCCCAACTCATCAATGCAGGGCTGCATTGAATTCATTCAAACGCCGGGTTGCATATTCAAATGTTGGCTACGACCGTATCCTGCTTGCACAGTTGAAGTAACCCTTAATTTATGCTACTTGGATCATATCTTCTTTGTTATCCTTCATAAAATAATTCCCAGATATTGTGGGTTGGAGAACATCATCAATTAGATGTAACTGTTACTTACCCAAGGTATTTTCTTCAGCCTGTTTATTTGGATCATGGTTACAATTTTGTTTGCAGTTTAATCATGAGAACATCTTCTTGTTTATAGTGGGAGGGCTCCGTAAATGCAAAATATCCTCATGTCGTGTATGAAGAACACTGCAAGGCGCGTGAGGGTGAGGAGTGTGATCACACTTTAACGGAGGATGATGGTTTAGATGAACTAGAAGGTTCGTAGCTTCAACCTGTGATCTTTAGTTGTAACAAGTTAAAATTTCTCAAACACTAGTTGCTGCGGCAGTCCTAGTTTCTCCTTTGCTTCATGGGATGCTATCAGATTATTTCTTCCCATGAAAGTCCCTTCTCTCTTTGCACTTAAGTCTACTGCATTGTCTCCTTTTTACATCACACCACTAGTAATTCTTATGACTTAGTGGAGTGGTTCATTAATCCATTTCTTTTATTTACCTCACTATTGGCAACAATATTTCTGTGAACTTCCGGCAAAAATAGTAGATTGGCAAGGAAATTGACTCCTTCATGGAACCTCAGGGTCATATTCCTTCCATATCCCATTTCCATTCATTAATATCACTTCTTTGATATAACAGATGTTTTCTAATCTTGTTCTATTTTCTAGTTTCTTGTTGTGACTGTCTTTAATAGTTGAAAGCCATCCCATGTGAATGGTGCCATTGCATTGCATTAACGCTCCAAGAATCTAATTCATCTGTAATTTGACCAAGTACCAACATTTCTTATCTTCCGTCTTTTTTACTTTTTTTCCTTTCATGTATCAGAGAATATAACATGACAGGGATAATTTTTTGAAGTGTTATGTACTGGTTCAATGCATTGCAATTGTCTATAGTGAATGACTGCTACTTGTTGCTATAAGAAGAAGCCCTCTTATGCTTTCTGCTTTTGGAAGGATGAAAGACGGTCTGGGGCTTGACTTAATGGATAATGACATTCTAGTAATGTGTACTTACCATGGTTACCAGAATTCACTAAACTCGTGACGATCCACGATTTAGGTACATCGATCGCAAACGGGGTGGGTTCGCAATTCAGATCAACAAAATATACGATCTCAAATTGTAAAACTAACCTTAAATCAATTCGCATTCGAATATGTAGCATAAATATAAAATACATATTAATTGACTACATATATATAGATTTATAATTATATATTATTTTAGATAATAAAAAATCAAACACAAATATCAGATAAATAGTAACTAATTTAGTGTTTATGGATATTCTGTAATATATATTGTTAGTAGTGAAAACAATCTAGATAAGTGTCTTAAAATGAATTGCGACCCAAAATAACGTATCAGCCAAGCTTACTCTTATCGTACCGCGTACTTAAAAAAGTGTCGTACCGCTTACCTAAGAAAGTGTCGAACTGCGTATCCGTCCCCGTATTGCATACTCAAGTGACCCACGATCTAGGTAATCTTGGTACTTACTACAGCCTGCCCTTTTTGCATTTAACTGTCCTCTTCTTATATTGAATTTGTATCCTACCCTATAGTGAGAAGTTAGTAAGGGTGAATTCGTCAATTCTTACCCAAGCTTTTCAAGTTTGCATTTTTCCTCATTCCAGTTTAGCTTGTAGCATTGGAGGTTAAATTGCCTTACAAAATTTATTCCTTTACTATGATTGTCCCAATGCAGTTATAAAATTTATGCTTTTTTCATGCTTTGAGCATGGCTTTTGCACATCCCGGTTTTTCATTCTTTGAGCATGGTTAAAGGATTTTTATGTATCTTTCCGATGTACCAAAAAAAAAAAAAGGATTTTTATGTGTGCTGCATCCTTTTTATTTGTTTATATATGTATTCTGTGTCAGAGTACATAAGTTTTTTCTTTCATTGTTTTACACTGATAATTTGTCTATATCCTGTCATGGGTTTATAATGCAGGGGAACTGATGACTGGCCTATCCCGTGTGTCATGGGAAAAAGTAGATGTGAGCTTTCACAGCAGCAGGCTTAAGTTTGTAGCTCATAGCCTTATTCAGGTTTCTCTCTCTCTCTCTCTCTCTCTCAAAAAAAAAAAAAAAAGATGCATACGCAGGTTGCATGAACATCTTTTGATACTGTTCCTCTCCTCCCCCCTCCAAAAAAAAAAAAAAAACCACACCCCCACCGTTCAGGGTGGTTGACCCTCCCAATATCTCAATTCGAAAATCCGGATTTGAATTGATGTCCTTTGTGAGTTAACATGAAACTCAGGGTAGAAGATACACCAAACTTGGATAAGGATCATGGGTCTTGGCAAAGTAAGAAATGGGGCCAGCCAATTTATGGTGAAAGAAGCATATCTATGCAAAAAAAGAAAAAAAAAAGACAAAGAACACGAGGAATAAGGGATCCACTATGTGGAACATGTAGCTGACGATATGGTAACTCTAGCTGAAGTTTGTTTATTTAATAGAAAAAAAAGCATTAGAAGTGTGACAAATCAAATTTAAGAGGAATTTGTGTGACATCATTGCCAAACAAAAACAGGTGAACATTGTAGTACAAGTATGTTACATGTGGAGATTTTGGTATATGCTACTTTGTGTAGGAACTCCCTTTCCCATCTTCCAAAATGCGGTGCCATTATTTCCATCTTTCAAAATACCATTTTCTTTGCCTTGATTCCTTCTTCCAAAGTGTGATCTTCATCCTGATGGAATATTATGCAGGTCAAAGACCCTCACAAGCATTCTGAAGGTGCGGATGTTATACAACACATGATTGATCATTTTCTTCTTTGAGGCCTATCAACAGCCAAGATGCACTCTATCTCCCCATGTAAGGCTACATTATGTATGGCGCAGAAGAATATGCCTGCCATTGAAATCCCCATTACTGGATTGTTGATTCGTACCGTGTGACTTCCTTGCTTGCAGGCTGAAAGATGCTCGAAGTGCGAATGATGGGCAACTCTGACATGATTAAGAAGCAGCTATAATATATATTTTTTTATTCATTAGGCATTTCAGTGTACATGAGCACACTTGGTTCAATTAATTGAAGAATGTTACATTATTACCCATTGAGTAAATCTATTTGGACTCAATTTACCGCCACAATTTGCAGATCCAATCTACTATTAGCATTGTATTTACAGTGAATCTTTATATCAATGAGAACAGTGGATTTGGGTCGATTGATTTGTCACTAAATGGAGTCCAAATAGTATTATTGATATGCCTTTGAGTTTTTGTTTGTACTGTTTGAGTGGATGTTTTGTCTGTTTTCAGTCAAAACTTGTTGGACAACCTGTCCAATGCACTGGATATCTACTGAGTTTGGTCTGTCTCAGAAGCCAGAAGGTTTGATTCCCATCACTTGGACCAATCAGTGGTGAACCCAATCTTTGTGGGGAAGACTAATTGCAGTGGAGGGAACCCAGTGTCCCAAGGCTTCAACCTTCTTTGTTTTTTTTTTTGGTTAAATGAATAGAGTGTTTAGGTCAATTTACGTGCATCTTAATTAATTCTTTTCTTGGTCCGGTCAAAAAGAATCATTCATGACGGAACTAGAGTATACTTAAAGGATAAATTCTTTATGGCTTGTGTTCAAAGAATTGTTAAAATTTGAATTTTAAAATATTTGAATTTAAAACTCATATCTATTCTCACTAGAGATGCCATTTTTGTGGTTTCTAAGACTTCAAACTTTATCTAGCGAAAGATGCGAAACAAAACCGTTGCATACGGGGAGACTAGAGTACAAGCCATGGAATTATATTAACATCCATCCCATATATGACTAATTTTGGGTTTCGTCCTTACCACTGTGAGAAATATGACTATTCAATTCTCATCCTGCGATTATAGTGGGCCAAATTTTTAAAAAAATTAATAAGCGTTTGAAGAAAAGGAAATAAAAGTTTTTGGTATGAATGGGAAAGGAAAATAATTCTAATCATAGAAAAGTCAGGTCATAAACTCCGCCTTACGGAGGTTTGATCAACGGAATCTGGACATTTTTGGTCCGGGACCTCCGGGTCCCAGGTGACTGCAACCAATTCCAAGTCATGGTTGTCACGGAACTGGTTTAAATGTTCAAAACTATCATTGGTCAAGTCAATCTGCTTAGCCAATTATATCTTGCCACGTAGATAACAAATCATAGGTCGCCATATTTGATCACTCTCCTCCGTTTGAAAGAAGCCTCATATGGAGTACTGTTCATTTCGTTCCCGCCCTCTCTTTTTGTGTGATTCTGTAGGCTAAGTTTCCGAGAGTTCCAACTCTACATTCCCATGGATCTTTCTCTCACTTCATACTTTTACTCTTGGAATCCTCCTTCACTTTCTCTCTCTTGGACTTCAATCTCTCCCAATCCTCACTATCTCAGTTCAAATTTTACAAATCCGATTCTCGAGTCCTAAAAGTTTCTCAAAATGTCGTTGATATGGCGCCAGAATCTTCACCAATCAGAGCTCAGAGTTTGAATCAGATCGACCACGACGGTTTTCTTGTTGAAGACATTCCTTATTTGGCGATTTTCGTCCCTCATTTATCGGTGAGTCATTGTTTCGCTTTGATCTCTCTTCGTTAAATACATTATACAAATGCTGAAATCCGAAACATGAATGCTGGAAATTGTGCGAAAAAAAAAACGTATCTGATGCTGTAGGATTAAGGATTTGTCGAGTTGTGCTGTAATTCTTCTAAGCGGCATTAGCGTAGGTGAGCAGGTTAATGAGAAGTGATCTTGGCCTTGCAGAGGATGGCCAAGCTTGGCTCTCGATCAATTAACTGGATTTATTATTAATTTGAAAGGCAGTTCGTGTAGGTTTCTGTTGAGGTTTTTGGAATGAGCTCCAATTATATTAGTTTTAGAGCATCTCTAATCCAATTCAATAAAATAGCTAGTTAAAATACAATTCAATAGTAATTTAATCGCCTATTTAACCAAAAATCAACAACAATTTAACCAAAAGTTAATACCTATTTAACCAAAAATCAATACCAATCAATAACAAAAATTAATAGAGATGGGCTGGGTTTTGACAGCAAAACAGAAAGGAGGGGGAGTTGGGTTTCGGTAGCAACGACAACAAAACAAAGGGAGTTGATCAGCAACATGAAGCTAGCTTCTCCAAATTTGGCGAGCATTAAGGCTTCCTAGGTTTTGATGAGGAGGATAACTAGCCAGGTTGGAGCTAATTTTTGGAGTGAAACTCGCCAAAATAAATAAAAATTGAAGAATATCTAGTGGGTTGGAGATGCTTGTAAAATCTAATTTAGAGACCTTATTTTGGATTTGATAGATTGTCACTATTAAATTAAGAACGGGTCTCAGTATTCAATGCTGACATTCATGACTAATCTAATGATATCAATTCATTACATCCTCCTATTAAAAACAATCACTATTGATGTCCATTAAATGTCTACTTTGTTGTTTAGTCCACAGTACTCTCCATGAAACAATTGGTGCTCTGGCTTTAGGAGGTATTGAATCTAATGATAATTATGGGGCTATTCTGACTCCGAAATATCAATCCCAAGTCTGTCAAAGTTTCTGACAGGAGGACCACTATTCTTCTCCTATTCTACACCCACTCTATTACCTTTCTATGTCTACCACATTAAAATATTGTATATTTAAGAAGTATCATTATAACAAAGATCCATTAATATTTTAATATTTTGAATATCTATATATATAATATAAAATAAAACATATTTTAACAAGTTTATTTGATGGTTTCAAATAGACTCATCCAATGATCACTAACGTTCCTCTTAAAACTATTCACATTCAAACTCAACTTATCTTTCTAGCACAAGTTACCTCTGGTGTACAATATTTAGATGTTGAAGTTGCTCAAACATACATCAATTGTTTCTTCCATGGAAATTGACACTTATCACTTGGTTTGAGTTGCTTAAGAGAGTAGCGCTTGCTATTGTACTGAATTTCTGAAAGATGTACATTTTAACATATGCTTAATTGAACGTTTAAAAGTATGTTTTCTCACTGGTGCATTCTTCTTGGGGTATAAAATGATGGATATGATAGAGAAGTGCCTCACTTGGCCTAAGATATTTTCTTGGATCCCCTAATCTGGCATCTGTGGGTGTGGCTGCTACCCCAATCAATTCAAAATGGCACTGGATTGAACAAGAGATGCTATGTATAAACTTTTTTTTTGGGGGGTCAGAGTATGACCTTGACTATTACTATTCTCATCCTAATAATATCCTCTCCATTAGACACTAAGCACACCTATCGACATGTGCCCACTAAAATGTTATGCATAATTTTCTACCCCATTTATATTTACCCAAATACATACCACATCATAAACATATACAATGTCAAAGTGTTGAAGTTACTCAAACATACATCACTTCACTTGGCTTGGATTACTCAATAGAGTAGTGCTTGCTATACTTTACAGGATTTCTTAAAAGGTACATTTAAACATACACTTAATTGACTGTAGAAAACATGTAATTACATATATTTTGTCACTGGTGGATTCAATTTGCTGTATACCATACTAGATGTGATACATAAGTGCCTCACTTGGCCTAACAGTTTTTGTTTGGATCCCCTAGTTGGTGGTTAAGGCATCTATAGGTGTGGTTGCTACCACAATCAGTCCAGAATGGCACTGGATTGAACTTGATACCATGTAAGAGAGTCTTGATCACGAGGGTGAGACAATGATGCCACGACGTCCAACTTGTGTCCCCTGTCTTATCATTTGCAGCTGTAATTTGTAGCTAGCCACCTTGTATTTGTATCTTGTCAAGAGGTGTCAATTTTATCCGTTAATACGAATCTGACACGAATTCGATCGGACACAAAATTTAAAAATAATACGATTAATTGACACGAATAATAAATGAGTCAAATTAAGGTTTGACACGAATAACACGATTAATGAGTACTGTAGATAGAAAATAATTATTTAACAAGTATTATAGAAAAAAAATAAAAATTTTATAATTTTTTAAATAATATTATATGAATTGTTGTTGAATTAAATATTTTTTTATTAACATGAATATTGAAATGAACTAGATACGTATTTAAAATAACAAAAAATAAAACGATCAAAATGATACGACACGATTGAATGGCTAACTGGTCAGGTAATGTTTGTGGAGACGACATCTTGCAAGTTGCAAGTAGTTTAATAGAGGTCCCTCATGCAACTAGATCAACATGTTTGCTGTCTTTTTGTGGTTACCCCCACCATATTTTTTTGGCATTTTCTTTGGCGTGAACGTTTAAAATGCTGTCGTGATAGTGTCATCCATCAAACTGTGGTGGACACAGCCGACATGGCCATTCATGCACCTGCATTAATAAGGTGGGGTCGACCAGTCCAGGTTATAATATAATGTGTTCCGTGAAAAGTAGTTGACACCAGACTTTTACTTTATAAACCTTTTTTTTTTTTTTGGGGAGAGAATTATAACGTAAAATTTTAACAAGATAAAAAATATTATTTGATGATATCTCAAAAAAGCGTTCAAGATTGAATTCAGGAAAGAAGGTCAAGTTAGGAACTCAGCCAAAAGATGCGGAGCTCAGAAATGCACGGTCGAAGCTCTCTCTCAGATGAGACAGCAACAATAGTAATTCAGAGACTACTAAATAACCGTGAACACCTCAAAAGCAATAGCCTAGCTGAATTTAAGACACTAAACTTTCTGTCAATCGAGATCATTTCCTTAAATTAAGAAGGATCTTACGGATGCAAGGCAAGGATCTCGGTGTACATCCCTTAAAAGTAGAAATTAGTCTATATACACTGAACGGTGCCTTCATTGAGAGGAGAAACCCTAGCATCGCATACAACATACTGTAAATCATCCAAGTTATCAATAAAGAAAAAATGAGCAAGAGTCTCCATTAACGAGTGGACTAGCTGAGTTCCTTGGGCCGGTGAACCACTATATTTTTACTATGTAACCCTCTTAATTCCTTGAGTTTTTTTCACGACCATTCTCACGAGCCTTGTAGTTCAGTTCCATATAAAATAACACCATCCACGTCTTCTGTTCACCCACGAGATTTTACATCATCACTATTATACTAAATCACCATTTATTTTGCTTTATAACTCTAATTCTTGTTTTGTACGTGTTTTCTTTCTCCTGGGTGAGTGACATTGCTCTGTTATAATTTGAATGTTTTTATGTAGGATAAGGTCATGTGTTTTTGATCCTATCTAGAAATACGGTGACATAACTCTCGTATCCTAATGTTTTTTTTATTACTTCTTGTATATAATTTGTGTAGTATTAATCGAAATCAGGCTAACTCATAATATTTTTAGATCTGGCATTAATATAAGTGAATATAAGTCCCCCAAAGCTCGCAGTTGATATCGGCATGACGTAGATTCTATGTGCTTGGTTTTTGAGAGAAAACAAAAACAATGCATTTTTTTTTTTACAAAATGAACAAATTATCATGGACCGGAGTAGATCAGTTGAAAATATTCTCATACTTAAGTCAATAAGAATTTCTCATATTTAAGTCGATAAGAATTCTGAGAGTAAGAAAACCAATTGCAGGGAAAGAAGTATCTTCTTTGCTCGGAATGTTTTTTGCCGAGCATACCTCTTTCAGTTGACTCACTTCATGGTTGGGCTCTCTACTCAACCTACTCGACTGTAGCCAAAATCTGCTTGGCCAAGCTACATTCTTGTTTGGTCAAGCCTGTTTTTTGCTCAGTCAGAATAGAATCACTCAAAATAACTTTTTTTAGCATGTGTCAACTGCTACGTGTTTAAATTCAATTGTCAAATTATGATAAAATATTGTGAACTAATTCAAAAACCAAGAAATATTGTAATGAAAAGGTAAATGTATGACACGAATTATTATAGAGAAGCCCAAGATATTGAAGTAAGATGTCATTGCTATATTCTTTTGGCACATAAAATAAAATAATTATTATTTTGTCATTTATTTATCTTTTAGACATGCATTTTTTTAACATTTAATGAAATATAATGAGTTAATCAACACCGAAAAAATGGATACGTACCCCTTCTCCAGTAAGTCAGTTTGATAATGCATGCTTTTTGATGATGCTTTTTCACCGCATATGAACAGGGGGCGTATAAACTGTGATGACCGAGGTGGATCTGAGTTGTATGGTTCTCTTGATTTGCAATTGAATATTCAGGGGAGTCTAGGGGAATGTAAACAGTAAGAAATATAGTGGTTCACCGGCTGTGGAGCTCGGCTAGTCCACTCTTCAATGGAGGCTCTTGCTCCTTTTTCTTTATTTATCACTTGAGTGCTTATTCAATACAATATGAAAGAAATTAGGGCTTTGTCATGGCCCTGTAGCCTCTAGGGTTGCCTCTCGGGTTGCCTCTCGGGTCTATGGTCCTCCCTCTTGCAATGAAGGTATAATACAGTTTTTATAGTGCAATTCCTATCTTCTAAGGGATCTACACCGAGATCTTTGCCTTCATCCGTGGGATCCTCCATGATTTTAGGAGAAAATCTTGGTCGGTTGATATTCTGTGCCTTGATTATAGTTTCCTACCGCTTCTGGGAGTGCTTTCTATTA
>CM042185.1:3975638-3987297 GCA_023539305.1 Ilex asprella
TAATTAATATTTTATTTCTATAATACTAATTAAATATGTTAATCGTACATTGTGCAACCAAATTAATTATTAGAAGTAATGGAAAAAACAAGCTATCAAAACATGAAAACTCATACATGCAACGAAAAAGCAAGAATAATCTCTTTCAAGTTAAAAATTTTGTGTTGACGGGTTGAACCCGAACACGACCCATTAACATTTCGTATTTACGGGTCGTGTCAAAAAATAATCAACCCAAATTCATTTATTCGTGTCGTATCCGCATCAAATTATCGTGTTGCGTCAAAAATTGCCACCTCTAATTGGCACTATAGCGCAATAAGGTGGGCCCACGGGCAGACCCAATTTGGATCATGGGTATTCGTTCTAATTGGAAATAAGATTATTACTCAATAGTGATAATCTTTTACCCATTTTCATTAGGGGAATTTAGAAGCCGGTACAATTTTTTAAACTTATTTAGGAAAAAATACAACTCAAAAACTTATTTGGGGTAAAGTGTATATTTTTAAAAAATGACACTATTGCCATTCAGTTAAGTGTTGATGGGTGGAAACCATTTGAATTTTTACCGAAAAATTTGGCTACAATCAAGTAATGGGAGTTAAAAAATAGAAGCTAAAAAATAGGAGTTTAATTATCTAATCCCTTCTTCATAGGCAAAAGGGATTCTATGGTCATGAAAATGCCATATTCGTTTTTTTTTTTGGATAAAATCAAGTGAGAGGTAAAATAGGGGGTTTAATTATCAAAGCTTATCCTTTTCGGCAAAGCGATTCAAAATATACAACCATATGACATATCCATTTTTTTTTTCCAGTCATTGATTATTTAATTCTTTTTTCATAAACCTATATAAGTTGATTCAAAAATAAAATCAAATCGTAAAACTCTAATTTTGTAAAATTATATTAAGAATTTGCAGAACTATTATAGCATATGTATATGAAGAAAAAAATAATAATTTGGAACAAGAATTTGTAGAACTGTTTTAAGTAACTATTTGAGATTCAATTATAGACTGTTTATATTCAAAATTTAATGGTTTACCTGTGTTGTGTAACTATTCTTCTGATTTTAATGATTCAATTCTTATAAGTCTCTTATTATGAACTTTATGATTCATGATTTTTTTTATTAAAATAGTTACGTAACTGTTTTAAGTAACTATTTGGGATTCAAAATATAAACAGTTCATATTCAAAATTTAATGGCTTTAACTGTGTTGCGTAACTATTCTTCTGATTTTAAAGATTCAATTCTTATAAGTCTGTTATTGACAACTTTATGGTTCATGATTTTTTTGATTAAAAATAGTTACGTAATTGTTTTAAATAACTATTTGGGATTCAAATATAGATAGTTCATATTCAAAATTTAATGGGTCTAACTGTGTTGCGTAACTATTCTTCTGATTTTAAGGAAATTATTTGTCTTATGTGGGTTCCAGGCAGTGAGGGATCGCTTATCCACAGACTTCTCTGATGATCTCAAGCTTCCTTTGTGAGCCCAAAATGTTGATGCTTCAGGATTAACAAGGGGTGCAAAAGCTGACAACATAAAACAATGTTTGATTAATAATCTAAGAATAAAATAAAACAGTTAAAAAAAAATTATATAGTAACATTTTTTCGAAAATGTACATTAATGTCATTATGAAAAAATAGTTACACAAATTTTAAAAACAGTTACACCCATTAAACCCAAAACAGTTTTTTTTTTTCCATTCATTCCAACAATGAACAAACATACACAAAATCAAACATATGAATTTAACAAAAAAAATGTTCGAATGTTGCACGAACAGAACATCTGATAATAAAAGTTTCAAACATCATATTTGCAGACAAGCAACACCATTCCATTCATTCCTGATTAAGACATTAAAAAAATAAATGCCATTATATCAATTCAAAAGAAAAAAAACAACAGTTACATTAAACAGTTATGTACAACATTAATACAAAGCAATTCAGTAATTATCTACGTACTGGTAAATAAACATAAAACAAAAAAAAAATAGAAAATAACATGATCTTCCAAAATAGATAATCCAAATTAGTTTTTTAAAAACTTTTAAAAACAGTTACAACCATTAAACTTAAACCAGTTTTTTCCATTCATCCCAACAACGACCAAAACATACACAAAAATCAAACATATTAATTTACAAAAAAAAGAGTTGATCGAATAATATACAAAATATAATTATTTTGTGTACACTAAAAATAGTTACACTCGTAAAAACCATTTACACCCATTTGAATTGAAAACCAGTTTTTTACTCCTCCATAAACCACCATACAAAAAAAACCGAAACACAGAAAAATCCAAAAAAAAATAAAATTTGACCGAAATAATGAAAAAACAAAATTATTAACAACTCACCTTCAATCCGACGACGATGTTTGGTATTTTAAATTCCTTTTTCAAAGAAAATCACCTCCGGAAAAATAAAAAGCCGTTGAAGAAGAATAAGGCAGAAGAAGCCAAATCAGTTAAAGAAGACTAACAGTTTGAACACATACATTTAATTCAAAAAATTAACAAAGTTGTAAAGTTTACATATTTGTTTCCTAAAATACTATCAATCTATCCATAAATCTATCTCAAACCTGCACATTCAAATTTTAAAAATTAAATAAAATAACAAATATGTAATTTTTAAATATTTCTTTCCTAAAATATGTGTCAATCATGACTGCATAATTTAAGGAGGGTGATTAAGTAAAAGGCATTTCACTTCATTTGAATTTTGTACCTAAACATAAAAAGTTTAATAAAAAATATACTTAAAAGAGTAAACAATTTATCTATACACTTTTGGATAAATAAGTACTAGAAAATGTACCCACACCTAAAAAACCCTTTTCATTAAGTATTTTAAATTAAAAAAAAAAATCCAAAACCAAGCTTCTTCATTAAATTCTACTTCTAAAACCAAGTTCTTTTTCTAAAATTAAGATTCTTATACCAGATAAGAACAATTAAACACTAAACATGGGACTATTATGATAATTAAAACCAGCTAGGATGAGTGGAAAGTAAACAGTTTCAACTTCTTCAAGCTTGATAAGTAAAACGAGACAGCATGCATAAAAAACGAAGAATTAATACTATGCATATGCATATGTATATATCTGATCATCATTAAATGTATATATCTTCCCCCAAAAAAGACCACCACTACATATAATTCCAATATATCCCCTTTCCAATCTCCTTTTAGCATCCCAAAAAACAGTATATTAACACAGAATAGTGCTGTCTCTTCTAAAGACTTACCCTATCCGCAGGACAAGTTATTTTACCTCTCTAATGGGACTACATAATAAAGCTTCACATATCACTAAAACCCAGGTTATCCACGGTTAGAACCACTCTGAGCAGGGTTGGGAGTGGACAGAGCCAACCAACTTCCTTCCCCCTTTGACAAACATGAGGAAGAAGAAGAGGAGGAACATCCCCTTCGCTGTTGCTGATTGTAGCCCACCACAGCACTTGCCTCAGTTGTGCCACCACTCTCAACCACCTGTGGATTCATCTCCCTTTCAACAGTAGGGGGCAGCAACTGCGTATGGACCAAAATTGTCAAAAAAATCATTACATATATTATCGTTGTTTTGTTTCAGTGTCGTATCTAAAGTTATAATTCAATTCGATGAAGTTATTCGATAGAATCATATGCACCAGTGGTGGGATGAATGGTTAATCACATTTCGTGATTAGGAAAGTAGAGAACTCAAAAACAAGCTAGGATTGAGGAAGGGTAACACTCACACGTGGCATCATACTCATGGTAGGACCAGGACCAGCTCTTTGTGGGGATGGGGTCCCACACAATCCATCACCAAGGTTGGAGGGGTCCTCATTGAGGTTGATCAAAGTTTTGGTCTTGTTTGCAGTAGTACTTGTTGTAGTAGTGTTGGAATAATTGTTGTCTCCTTCCTCATGCCTTGGGCCTTTAGAGACAGTAGAGACTGTGACTGTAACGGCGCGTTTCTCGGCCAAAGGCTTGACAGGAGAAGCTGGATTGCGGTGGTTATGGTATGGCAGCTGCGGTGGAGCTGAGGCTGTGGAGGACGAGACTGAGGGTGGGGTAGGGGCCATAAGGAGATCCTCAACCTGGACCAAAACCTGAGGGGACAACATGTTTCTGTTGCTGTTGTTGTTTCGGACCATGTTTGGCCACAGGAAAGTGCCCTGAGGTTTGCAGATTCTGAACCCACTCTTCAGCCTTTGTATTTTTGCTGCTTTTTCCTCTGCAGCCGCTGTATTTTTTGCTGCTTGTGGTTGAGCATCTGTTTGTGCATGGCTCTGATTAACTCCTCCTGAACTCTTTTCTCCTATAGCTGCTATTTCCTGTTGTACTGCCAGTGCTTTGCTACTTTCTTCCAATTGCCTTTTCCCTTTTTCGGCATAAGGCTCTGCAGGCACATTTAATGAGGAGTATGACCTTGTTTTTTCATCCACCTTGGAGGTCAACTGCCCTATCTCTTCCTGCATCCATACCAAAATACCAATTCTTAGGTCTTATCATCATCCATTACATGCACTCCATTATCTATGATCAGTATATGAGACTTGTATTTTGGGACCTAATTCTAACATAATACCAGACTTAATGCGTCGTGTATTATAATTTCAATAAAAAAGCATAATCGTTGTAGTTATAATAATACTACTGACCAGTTGCATTGCTCTTGGTATTATATTAGTCAGCATAAAATTTGCAACGGTCATGAAGTGTACCTAATTCTTAGTCCCTTTTTATCAATGTTATCAACTAATCACCATATATATAGGATAAGATACAATTGTTTGAACTTTCATGTTGAAAGTATGTAAATATAGCAGTGAAACATACATTTCAGCATGTTATATCTGTGTAGGGAAGTTTGTGGTCAGCATTATTTATGTAACACACCCCCACCCCTAGTTTTAGATGTCCTATATTTGTCAAATTTTATCATCACACATGCAGAGGCTCAGATGCAAGTGCAACTTAGTGATGGAGTTGCTTGTCTTGCACAAAAAAAGGCATGGAGTTATTTGTGTGCATGAGATTGTCAAATATTAGAGAAGGAAAGGATCAACAAACAAGCATTAATCTGGTGCATGAGAATATCAAAGAATCCAGTGACCATAAATAGAGTTACATGTGTGTTCTAGAATACTAGTCAAACACTTGGGGAAATGGGTGTGCTTTCATGGTACGTGGGTGCTGTCCTAAATTAATTCAGAATTTTACTGGTCTAGCAAACAATTCAAAAGACACAGAGCAAGGAGCATATTCATTCATTTCAGAGTGTAAATTAATGAAGGGTTTCATCAATATCGAACATAAACTGCAGGACTCAAAGTACGTAGAATTAATGTTAGTACTAGGATTCATATATACCTGCATCCCCTTCAGAAAATCTGAAATGACCATCAGTTGTTCCTTATATTTTGCCTGCCAACAAATCAAAAATATACAGTTACAGAATTATTCATTAATCATAACTGCTACATAGAATATACACCAAATCACTTGATTAACTACCAATGAGACCAGTGCATCATCATGGTCACTCTTAGAAGTTGAAAGCAATGAAGTGTCAAGCACATCCAACTTTTGGCTGACTCCACCGGGGTTTGAGATCAGAATACTTTGGCTTTCCTCCAGCTTCTTCTTAGCAAAAAATTCCTCCATCTCTCTATTTATCCGTGGAACAAACAATAAGATCAAGCACATGCATGGATAAAGCTATCCTTTATATTCTTAAAAATATGAAATCTTGATTCCTACCTTCTCAGTTTGGACACTTCCTCCTCCAACTTCTTTTTGGATAACATTTCCTCCATATCTCTGTTCATGAAAGAAGTCCCAAAAGAAGTTCAAAACTCATAACCCACCTAACTTTATATAACACCACAATTCATAGCCCCACTGCTCAGATAATTTTTGTTTTTGTTTTACCTTTTGATTGTGGAAGTCTCTTCCTTCAGTAGCTTCAACGCCTCAGCACAAATGGGATCCTGAGTGGGACAATCCCCAAGTTTCCAACCAGGTGGTGGAACCCAGAAAGGATCTTGCACCCCAGCCTTGCTTCTGATGTCAACAAGATCAGCATTTTCTAACCAATACTCCATTGCTCCGTTGGCATTGTGGCGCCGCCGGAAACGGTCCGTGCTACTGGGCGCAATTTTACCGGCCATGTGCTTGAGGAGGTGATCTAACAGTCCCGTATCGCCAATCCGCTTCCGTGCCTCCGCTCTCAGCTCTGGACGGAGAATTGGGTTACCAATAGTTGCTCCTTTTTCCTTCATTACCTCCAAAAGGTTCTCCTCCGCCAGCTTGTACCTTGACATAGCTTAAAACTTTGTAAAAACTATTAAACATGAGTATTTACATGTAATGTAATAGAGTAAACTTTGGTGTTGGGATTCTTTACCTCTCTGCAGACCATCTGTCTTTGGGGTTTCTGAGTACTAGTTGCTTGCATCTGCTCTTTAATTTAGTCTTATTCTTATAACTTTGCTTTATCTTCTCACGTTTTACTTTCTTTGCTTTCTGAACACTCCTGCTTCTGAAGGTGTATCTCTTCCTCTTAAGGTTTTTCTCAGTCTCGACGGCTTCTTCTGTGACAACTTCGTCATCTCCTTCTTTCTCTTCTTCTTCTTCTTCCTCCTCCTCCTCCTCATCAACGTCTTCTTCATCTACTTCATGTTTTGTTTTCTCTTCTCCTTTTACATAGCTTGAAGAAGACTGAGGATTACTGTTTTCTGTATGTTTCCCAAGGAACTTAACTTGCCTGCGCACACCCCAGCGGACCATCCCATTGCCTGTTATCTCCGACAAACAAATGCCCTTGTTCGGGATCTCATCTCCAAACCCACCAATTACTGAGGCATAGTTCACCAACCAGAAGCCCTCAAAATGCTTTTTCTCATTGAATTCCTGAGTGGGGACTTGCCGAAGTAAGACTTTTCCGGCCAACTTTATCCCCATCACGAACTTCTTGTCCAGTTCAGGGTACATCTCTTTCACTCTGTTGTTGAAATACAGGTGAAGAGACTGCACGCTTGGAAATCTCACCGACACGTTCCATTCCGTCTTCTCCATCACCTGAAAAACACAGTAAACCCACATCAACCATCCAAATCTTACAACAAACGATTTACAATCATTCCGAAAACGTCAAATGAATCGCAGCTTTATCTTCAAAATATCCAACTAGCATATATCGTTTTAGGTTTTTTTTTCCTTACTTACCATTACCACTCGGATGGACCTGAGTTGAACAGGAGTTCTGGTGGGTAGGTAAGAATGATCTATCTCGTAAATAGAACCCGCTTCTATGTTCTGTTCAGGAACTTCATCTGTTGAGTATCCAGAGAGCGAGTGAGACATTTTTCCGATTTCCTTGAAACTCTGTGCTCTGTAAGACTGTGACTGATATACATATATATAGTATACTAAAGGATGAAATGAAGAGTATATGTGGGATCAAACTCCTTTGTATGGTGAATGAATGAGAGAGAGAGAGAGAGAGATGTTGGTAGTACCGTTGGTGGTCTGGGACTGCAGGGTACAGTGGTCGGAAGTGGGCGGTAGTACGTCGTGTTTGGTCATAGATGGAATTTGTGCGCCGTCGACAGTGCTTTTTTCTTCCCTTTTCAAGTCCTCCATTTCCTGCTCACGCCACACCCAACACCCCCACTATTCTCATGAGTCATTCAGTGCACCTCTCTCTCTCTACATGCAAATCACAGTATATATACACACACACTCATCACATAATACACACACGCACTCTCAATCTTTGGAAAATATACGGTGAAGATTATAACGACGCAACGATGTGCGTATATGCTCCGTCCATGCGGTTCGTAATCATGATGATCATATCAGAGACATCACCTTAGCTACTTTTGTTTTGTAGCGACTACATGGACTGTTAATGCCCAGAATAAAACTCTACCTGTATCAACACATCAACCGCCTTCCTTCGTGCAGCGCGTGAATATTCATCATCAAAACTGAAATCTAATTTTCAGTAAATTACACTACACCACACCATCTTTGATGAAAACACACTGTTTTATCCCCTGTCACTTCTACTTTCAAAAAATTTAGTCTATGCACCCATTGGATTAGTGAGAAGATCCACTCATCTAATGACCGTAAGTGATTTGGTGTAAATTGTTGTGCACTTAGCACACATAGCATTGTTCTCTATTGTAAGTTTAATTTTAATGTATTCAGTGTAATTTCTGAAAACCTATTAGCTAAAATTGTATTTTTAGTTAACATCGAGGGATATCATTATTATTCTTTCATGTGCGTGTGTGTGTGTGTGAGAGAGAGAGAGAGAGAGAGAGAGTAACAGAAAAAGGGAATTCTGATGCGAACCAGCGTGAGAACAACAGGTTTTAGTGAGAGAAATGCATTACATACAATAGCACCATGCACAAACTGGCCCTCATTGCATACACATACACATACACACAGAACAGAGGAACGGATAGTCTATAGATATCATAGCTTACTTCTGAGTGAGCTTCCTTCGTCTTTCATGCACCTTTTTGGTGCTAACAGTGTCCAAAAAGGCGGGAAAATTTTGAAGTATAGAAACTGCACATGAGTTGTAATTTGTAAAGGAATAACAGTTGAAAAATGAAGTTTTACATCCACACAGATGTGTTTAGTGTAGATTTACATGCACACAACAAACACCTATAGATTCAGAATAACGTACAATTAATGCGGGAAAACAAAGAGATCAATCGAGAGAAATTGCAGACCTTTCGCCAGATACTTGCAGATATAGGAAAGAGAAGAAGTTCAGGAGAAGAATGAAGAAGAAATATTCTCAGTCCAGAAGGATTAACGAGAGCGAGAGAGCTCTTTGTGGTTTGTACAGTACACACAGGAAGGAAAGAGAGAGAAAGAGCCTTACGTGGTGTTGCACCCTCACTGTGTTGTAGTCCCCGCAATGCAATTACAAATATACCCCCTACTACAGCAAAGGAATGTGCAGTACTTCACTACGAGTGTTTGTTTCTGTGATTTTATGAAATTTACCAATTGTGATACTTGCTTATATTTTTTTTTTGGTACATCTAAAATTTAACACAGAAAAAAAACAACTAAATAGGGTTCCTATAAAAGGCTACACCAGTCAGGTCAGCCCACATATGTTTCGCCAAATGTGGAGGAGAAACATCAAGCTCGACAAAAAGATCGAGTTGTTGGACACCCATGTTAGCCAGTAAATCAGTACGCTGGTTTTCTTCCCTAGGGTGTGTACGATCGGAATCTGGTTTAGCTGCATGAGTCTTCTACAATAAAAAATAATGCCTCTCTTCGGGTGAGTATCCTCCAGCTTCATGGACAAAAGTTTTGCTTCTTCAAGGGAATTGGTTTCCGCTATAATCTGAGTAATTTTTCTTCTTTCGACAAGTTCCAGTCCCTTGGAGATAGTCCATAGCTCCGCTTGTAAGCTGGTAGTATCCTCGATCTTCCTATAAAAGCCAACAATTCATTTTTCTTGATTACTTCTAATAATTCCTCTCACTCCTACAGGTCAGGTTGAGTAATATTATTAGGCTTTAAAAAATTAAATTTATTTATAGACTTAATGATGTAAAAATAATATGATCTGAATATATCATTTTTTTGTCAATTGTCCAATGTTTTTGATCCCATTGATTGAAAAAGGATGGGCCAGTATAGGAAAAGTTAACTCATTATGATGAATGATGATCCATTTTATTAAGGGTTTTTTTAGTATGGGTATAATTTTTTATATTTATTTGAGCAAAAGTATATGAATAAATTGTTTATTTTATTAAGTACGATTTTTATAAAACTTTTATGTTTAGGTACAAAATTCAAATAAATTAATTTTTTTTTTACCTAAATACCCTTTCTTAAATTATGTAGTCACTATTGACAATTATTTGAGGCAACAAATATATAAAGATTAACAATAATAATGAGAGATAAAATAGGGGCATTAATGATCAAAGTTCTTCTTCTTCGGCAACATGTTTCTATGGCAATGAAATTTGATTAGCATGCTACAAATTATATATGCATAAATACTAAATTTTTCCAAAAAAAAAAGAATTGTCTAAAATATTTTGTTAGATATTATGTATTGTTCGTTGTTGGAATGTAGGAAAAAAATAACTTCTTTGTTTTTTTAGTGGGTGTAACTATTTTTTAATGAGTGTAACTATTTTTTTAATGAGTGTAATTATTTTTTAATGTATGTAACTATTTTTTTAATACGTGTAACTGTTTTTTAATGTGTTTAATTATTTTTTAATGGGTGTAACTATTTTTAATTAGTATAATTTTTTTTAATGGGTGTAATAATCACAGTCTCTTGCAATTGTTAAGGCATGATGGTGGGTTGATGTCATAATTTTGTGTAACTATTTGGTTTATTAGAACGCATGAGTAACTGTTTGGTGTATTATAAGACAATTATAACTAATTGATGTAACTGATTAGTATAATTATGTTGCTGTAATATTATTATAAATAATAGTAAGAGAAAGTAGGGAGAGAAAGAGAAACTGTCAGAAAAAATATGCCCCGATTTTACCTCTCATTGTTTGATTGTAACCAAGATCACTTTAACCCAAATAAGATTTTATTTTGTATTTTTAAAATATGCACTTTAACCCAAATAAGATTTTATTTTGTATTTTTAATCAAATAAATCTAAAAAATTATAACAGCTTCTAAATCACCCTTTTATTAAACCACTGTAAGCCCAGTCGATATAAGAGTTAGGCTAAGTAATTATGAATGAGAAATTTATCATCTTTTTCAGATTAATATATATAGTTATTTATCTTCGAAAATAAATAGTTAGATTTCATCTTGCCTACTGAAGCTTGGATTCCTTCCAATATATATATAAATTTTTAACTTTCTTCGATGTTAGATCATCATTATAAATTTAAGTAGGAACTTACAGTGTCAGTAAAATTTTTACAAATACACGATGATTTATCTATTATTAAGTGTTTTAACATCTAATCCAATTACAAGAATTGCTCCCCATTATATTCAAATCTGAGGTTAACTCGAAATATTCAACGGTCAGGGTAAAAATTTTGTATTTTTGTTGAACTTTGGTAAGAAAATCTCAACTCTATTTTATCCAATCACTAAAGATTAAGGTCCTCCATTCTAAGAACCCAACCTAAACATGGTGAATTCAAATTGTTTATGAATTCTAATCTAAGTCATGTAAACCAACAATAAAATTTGAATTTAACTAGATAAAATCCAGAAGATTTTTATTTCTTTTGCACAACGGCTTTCACACACTAGGGTGGTACATTTCACACACTGGGTACAGACCAAATTCAGCATGCACTCATTGGAATGTTTGTGCTATCCAACTGTCCCAACTCCTACAACAGAGGAAACAACACTCGTTGGGGATTAAGAACTTACTGGTCAATACCATCTGGTATCAGAACAACGGATCCTGATGTTTTCCGACCCTCAAGATCAGCATGCGCTTGGGCCGCTTGAGACAAGGGGTAGGTGTGATTTACACGGACCCGCAAGACCCCCGATGTGATGCCAGAAAATAGCTCTCCAGAATTTTCAAGCAGCTCTTCCCGTGTTAAATTGTACTGCATGAGG
>CM042185.1:3987307-4006048 GCA_023539305.1 Ilex asprella
GATGAATATAAACAAATTGGATCAAGCAGGAACACTTGCTTTGTCTTCCTAATCAAGAAAATCTATACCCAAAAACTGCACACCCAACATGAACAGAAGGTGTGAGATGATTCAATATTTGGAGTTTTGTTTATTTCTTGCACCAGTTGCAGCCATTAAAAAATCAAAAGATTTTTGGTTACCCGGTTTAGTTGTGGCCATCGAAAGCTGAAAATATTTTTGGTTACTTAGGTCAGTTAAGGCTGTCTGATTTTGGAGAGTATTCAAAGGCCGCAGTCCAAACATGATAAACCTCCTTTCTTGGACGGATTCCATCTCTGAGGATGCAAGTGAAGAATCACCCGCAAGAAGCATTTCTATACAGTATAATTATTAGTAGAAATCCACGAAAATAGAGTATCTCTCCTTTTCCTCTTTTCCTATCTTAAAAGAAAAATGTCAATCACAATTTTTTTGGCTGAAGTGGAACCCATCTTTCATTGGAAGACAAATTTTCAGCAGAGTAATAGAAGAAACAGAAATGAACCTGGTGTAAAAGGTATTGTGGCAGCCTTGTAAACTCCTTCGCGATAGTATACATCGATGACTCCTTTGCGATAGTATACATCGATGAAGTTAAGTCCAATGGCCTTATTCTTCACCCTGATCTCTCCTTCCTTTGGCTCGCCTATTTCCACTTCCTCCCATTTCAAAACCTGAATCAATTTTTAATAAGTAAAAATGTCGCCCAACCCCCATCCCCTAGGAAGGGTGGGTGGGGGTGGGAAAACTCCCTGCCAGAACACCTAAACAAATTGCGTGGTACTGACTAAACTATGTTCTAATCGCATGAAAATACTACAAAACCGCATTTGTTATGTTTACCAAAAAAAATCAATTGAGGTGACCAGAAATGAAATGGAATTTTCTCGAACAATGGTCTAAAATCATGTAAAGGTTCCATTCAACCAGGATAATCCCATGATTAAATCGTGTATAGCATCTCAAACAAACAGGATTATGCTCAACAAGCATCTAGAATCATGTAAAGGTACCATTCAACCAGGATAATCTCATGATAAAATCGTGTACAGTATCTCAAACAAACAGGATAATGCTCTGGTGATGATAAACAGGATTGCAATCGTTTATCCCTAGGTAGAAGTAGCAAGAACATGGGAATCACGTAATCAAGAATCAACAATAAGTTCACGTAGAATCTCACTTTCGAAGAGCTAATCACAGACATAACTACATACATCAAAACCCAATTGAAGCATAGTCTAAAGGACACACTATTGGATTCCAAAACAACTTTTGGGCTTTAAAAATTAACAATCAGAAGACGTTATAGCTGAAACTGGGCAAATAATTACCTACGATATACTACTATTTGGGAAAAGAATAGAAAACCCGAAATGGGTAATCATTATCTTTGATAAAGGGGTGCCCCAGACTCTATTAAAAAATATCGATTCTTACTCACTTGACCACAGAACATTACGAGAGAGAGAGAGAGAGACCTCAGGTCCACCAAATTCATGAACCCTAATAGCTTTGACCATTGTAGCTGCCGCTTATGTAGAGAGTGCTCTGACTGCTAGTTTGGTTGTCACCCTTGACAGTGTTGGGACAATTATGCTCTTCTTGTATGTGTAACTATCGTTGTTGTTGATCAGTGTTTTGTAATGGAAGAAATGGTGAGCTTGGGTGGTAAAGGCCGGGTGTGGCTCCTCGGCGGTTGGGACCTAACCGTAATAGAACGATGCCGGGCGTTTTTGCTATTTTTTTTTTATTTTTTCCTTTCCAGAAGAATGTCGTTTTGGGACTAAAAATTCCAGACCCAATTTTCTCCTTTTTCTGCTTTTCCCGCCTTCTTCGTCCTCCTCAGCTCAGCCGAACAGGTGTGGCGGGTGTGTACATGAAAAGTTAAAGGCTTCAAAAGTCTTCTTCCTCCTCAACTCAGCTGAACGGGTGTGGCGGGTGTGTACATGAAAAGTTGAAGGCTTCAAAAATTTACGAAGGCTTTGCATCCATCTATGAACTGGAGTTCGGCTAAGGGAGCATTTTCAGAACATATACGATGTAACCACTGTTTTCCATAGGAAAAAGTGCAAAGCTATCTGATTGCATGGATTGACCATATTGATTAATTTCATTTTGTACTACATTCCATAGAGAAAAGTGCAAAGCTATCTCATTGCATAGATTGATCATATTGATTAATTTTGATGATACTAAGAAAATATTTTAAGCACAAGCTCAGACAAAGAGGTCAGCCTAGGAGAGAGGTCAGGTGGGGTTCCTGAGCTCAGAGGTGCTGACCTAGAACTCACCCCAGACAAGGTGATAAGGAAAACACGGAGTGAACAACTGGCTAATAGCAAGTGCACCCAAATCAGTAGGAAACTACAATCAAGGCAGGAAATCTCAACTAACTAAAATCTTCCCCTAAAATCAAGGAAAATTCCACGGGTGAAGGGCAGAGATCTCGCTAAATATCCCTTAGAGATTAGGAATTGCAATATAAATGTTGTATGATGCCACCATCGAGGGGGGAGATAACCCTATTTCTTGTATCAAAAGAGTCTGGTAGAAATCAATTTGGAAGGAAATATAAATCCAAGGAGCAAGAGTCTCCATTAAAGAGTGGACTAGCCGAGCTCCGCAGCCGGTGAACCACTGTAATTCCACTGAACATACCATCCCTTTCCCACTTTTCCCTCTCAACAGTCATTCCCTGGCCCGAGCCATATAATTCTGATCATCACGTTTCACTTTACATTTTATCACCCTCCTCGCTACTCATCTGTGATAAAAAAGCACCATCAAATTTCATTTTGTTTTATGTTGTTCAAATATCTATAAAATGTCAATTTCTATAATAGCTCATCCAAGGTGACATATTTGTACCAAAAAGTGTACATTGAACATGATAGTAGATAATAATAGATACAATCTTTTATAACCAAAGCTCGAAGTGCATCCAGGCAAGGCAATCTATGATTCTTATTTTTATCTTGTCCTACACATAACTTTGCACATTTTCCAGAAGATTACGGAGGCTTGAGGCTGAAAAGATAAATAAATTTCAGTTGTAATAGTAGGTATCTCTTTCTACTCTGAAGCTTCCTCAATTGTTTGTTGTTTAGTCCAAACATATAACATAATGAATCCTTGAAGCTTTCTTTGCTGTTTGCTGTTAAGTCCAAAGATATAGCATAATGAATACTTGAAGCTTTCTATGTTGTTTAGTCCAAAGATATAGCATAATGAATACTTGAAGCTTTATTTGTTGTTCAGTCCAAAGATATAGCATAATGATTACTTGTTTTCTATGTTGTTATGTGTATTTTATGCCAAACAGACATATAGCATAATGAATAATTTTTTGAATTTCATACATATAATATGTGTTTCATTCACAACAGAAAATCTTATTCAATTAAATTTCTTATTGTAGGATACTATGATGGATGATTTGGGAGTTAATGCAAAAGATAGTATACTTCATATTGGTATGCAATTTGATGCGGAGGAAGATGCTTATGCGTTTTACAATAGTTATGGAAGGTCTGTGGGATTTAGCGTGAGAAAGGATTTCCAGAATAAAAGTTTAAAAGATGGCGTTTTCATTTACATAAAATATGTTTGTTGTAAACAAGGTAAAAGGAAAGAGAGTGTCAAATAAAGAACCCACGAGCAGAGACAAGAACAAATTGTCAAGCTCATATGTACATACCTCTTAATAGAGAAATTGGTAAATTTATTGTGCTGAAGTGAGACGACAACCACAACCATCTTTTGCACCTTGTAGAATGTGTGCATATGATGTCATCCCAACGTAAGATTACAGCAGCACAAGGCATTAATATTGATATAGCAGCGGATTGTGGATTGTCACTTAAGACTTCTTATGATCTTTTTAGTACTCAGTCTGGAGGAAAGGAAAGTTTTGATTTTACTCTTCAAGACCAAAAGAATTACCTCCGTGAAAGAAGGCAACGAGACTTGAGGTATGGTGAGACGGGTAGTTTGTCGAAGTATTTTCAAACGAAAGCAGTGAAAAATCTATCATTCTATTATGGAGTGCAATTGGATGCGGAGGAGCATATTATTAATATTTTTTGGGCTGACCTAGTGATGATTATTGACTATGACAACTTTGAAAATGTTGTCTCATTTGACACTACTTTCAGAACGAACAAGGAGTATCGACCCTTTGCTTGTTTTACTGGCTTCTTCAATCATTTCAGGGAGATAGTCTTATTTGGAGCTGCATTATTGTATGATGAAACGACAATATCATTTCAATGGTTGTTTGAGACATTCATACAAACTATGTCTAGAAAATATTCTATTACCATCTTCACCGACCAAGATCAAGCGATGACTAAGACAATTTCTATAGTCATGCCAGAGACATACCATGAGTTATATACTTGGCACCTTTGCCAAAATGCTTTGAAACGTTTGGGAAACATATATAAGGATGATTCACAATTTCTTGCTCAATTTAAAGAGTGTGTGTATGGATATGAGAAAGAACATGAATTATTTGAGGCTTGAGAATCGTTGCTTGCGAAGTATAATTTGCATGATAATATGTGGATGAAAGCGACTTGGGCATTGCGAGAGAAATGGGGGCATGTGTATATGAAGAGGACTTTCACTGCAGGAATGAGAAGCACTCAATTGAGTGAGAGTTTGAATGCAGCCTTACGGAAGTATTTAAAGTTAGACCATGACATTGTTCAGTTCTTTGTACATTTTGACATAGTTGTGAATGATAAGCGGTATAAGGAGTCCGACTCAGAATACCAAGCTAGGCAAAATTACCTAAATTGAGTTAAAAAGAGCTCCAATGTTAATGCAAGCGGGGCAAGTGTATACTACTACTATGTTTGACTTGTTCCAAGAGCAGTATGATATCTTTCAGTGTGCTATGGCGACACCATGTGATGTGTTAGATGGGTGGCATCAATTTGTGCTTCAATTATATGATGAACGGAGAGAGTATTTGGTTTTGTTAAGGCTAATGAGGAGATAGTCAATTGCAGTTGTCGGAAGTTTGAAATGGAGGGAATATTATGTGGTCATGCACTTAAAGTCTTGAACATGATGAATATTAAGCAAATTCCCGAGCAATACATATGTAAGAGATGAAGACGAGATGCAAGAAAGAGTTCTAGGACAACCCCCATTTTTCAGTCAAATGAAGAGAATCCCATGTTAATGGTGGCGTCACGTTACAAACAAATTTGTCCTAGAATGATACAATTAGTTGCTCGATGCTCTAGTCTTCAACCTGCATATCAATTGGTGTCACGTGGTGTTGAGGAATTGTTCAAGGTTATGTATGCATCAATTGGTGATGGTGGTTATGATGTTGACCCAATCCATGAAAAATGTTCTCCAAGTTAAAGGTTTAAAAAGAAAAGAAGGTGGTTACAAGGGTTGGGGTCGACTCAAATCTTGGCATGAGAAAGCAACAAAGAGAAAGAATGGAGCTTCCCAATCATCACATATGTCTACGGTATCATATAAATATAATTGTAGATTTTTGTAGTTCACTTCATATTTTTATAAACATAATTTTAAGTATTTTTGTATTCCAGGTACAAGGTACATCAACATAAGGTTATTCGATGTTTTCTCAAGCTTCAAATAGTGTACAAAGTATTATGGTAGATTACCTTATTGTTAACTTTATTGTTTCATCGTACATGTATCAAGTTTCTTTGTTTGTCTGACTCATTCTCATTAATGTAGGGTACTCTGACTGATTCAACACATGTGCAGTCTTTAAATGATGCTGAATCATGATTCATTCATGGGAGATTCAACGTGTAAGGATGCTTCGAGGATCAATAGTTTTTAATGAATGTAAGGATTCATCATTTTGAATTTTTAATGAATGTAAGGATGAATGTGAATTTTTAATGAATGGATCATTGTATTATAAGGATGTTTGTGATATTTTTTTAATGAATGTGACCTTTTTTTGATGAATGTGATATTTTTAATGAATGTGATCTCCTTAATGAATATGATCTTCCAAGTCACAACAATATACAAAACCCACGATTTAATTAATATACAAAACGCACAAGTTCATTTACAACACAAGTTTTATCACTACACCATTGCTCTTATAGCTCTACTTCACTAGAATCACAAATATAAGCATCACCACTACTAAAGTGACTACAAACATATTTGACTTCATTGAACCTTCTTTAGCCTCAACACGTTGAACTACATTATAAAGTTCTTCAATCTGCAATTTCAGTGTCGTTACATCGTGTTCAATTTGTCGTACATTCTCTTCAAATCGTCGTACATTGTCTTCATTTCGTCGTGCATCCATCCTTTCATTTGTAATTTCCAAAGAGGGGAGAGTAATAGGAGTCATCCACTTATAAAAGTGATTGGAATCGTCTGGACATCTACAGTATAGCCTCCTAGGATTTTTTTCAGATTCGAAAACTTTGATAATGGCTCTTTTGGTACAAATGGGGCAAGTGCTATTGCGATATCTTAAATATTCGTGGCTTGTTGCCGTGCTTGAAGATGCCATTCTTGAAACAGGTAGAATTGCTTGAACCAACTATCAGGTAATGGATGAAAGCGGCACCTAAGCTCCTATTAATGAGTTGTTGAGGATGGTTGTTGAGGATCTTCTGCTTGGTTGCTGGTATTTTGCTGGCTGCAATTCTCCTTTTATGGTAAATTGTTGCTGTAAGCTGTGAGCAGGAGTAGGAGCAGGAGCTGAGCTGAGCTGAGCTATGGGACTGGACAGCTGCACTATGGAACTGCACACTTGCTTGCATTCCTGTACATAACTAAATACTTAGCAACAACACCCCATAGAAACAATATTCTCATCATGACTGATGCAAATGACAAGTATTCGATGTCCAACATATTTGACATCATGACTGAAGCAAAAACACTATAATCAAAGCAAAGAAACAGTGCAATTGTTAATTTACAGGATGGTAGGATCAAGGATGTCTTCTATTTTCTAAAAAAAATTTCGTTAGAGTGTTAGGATTGCTGTCATTATAAAAAAAGAGGTTTAGACTTGGAGTTTAAGCAGACATTTGATAAATTATAACATTTTACAACAGAACATATGTACCAGTTAAAAACCCGGCAGTAGTTACTATAATTTGAACATTCACAACTGCAGGATCCATAAATCAAAAAATCATTATGTTCTTCCTACAATTAAACAAATATCTATAGTTCAGTTTTCACTTATTATAAGCAACAAATTGATACCCCTGCCCCAAGGATCACCAAAATTCAAGCCTACAGGCACTTGACTTTGTTTTCATCCAGACTCAAAAGTCAATAGAGGCAAAAGTTCATAATGGATATGGTCTTGATTTTGGAAAGCTCAAACATAGATTAGCATTGATGTAAAATATATCATAATTATATCAAGAAAATTGTAATTTCAATATTTGGGAGACTAATTTAGATAGAAAAAATTGTGGCTTAGTTTCTGTTGAAGACTTATTTGCTAGCTTAATAGAATATTAGAGAGAAAAAAAATCATGTGTTATCACATATTTCATGTATAAGGTTACATAGTATCCCAAACTAAGTGGGTTAGTTTGTCAGTACTAGCAAAAAGCCACATTTTAGGATAAAACTAGGGCATTGATCCAGACATGGTCAAATCAATGGTTTAATGATGTATCTGATAGTTAGACAGTACAAAATAAGTAGCAGATATTAAACCAATGTGAAATGATTTTTCACTAAATCGAATTCTATGTCTATATTATGGTCTAATTGCAAATCCACAAATAACCAAAGTCATTATACCCTAAACTTCATGCTCAATCAGGAATGCAAAAAGAAACTATCTTTAAACAGGTCCCATAATCACAAAGCCAGACACACATATAGGTAACATGGGGCATCCTAATCACAAATGCAAAAGGAAACTATTAGTCTTTTCAATTAATTTCGAAAATCTTACAAGTTACAATGTTAATCATACTAGTTACAATGTTAATCATGCATGATCAACTTTTATATTTGTCCAAATACCCATAACAAGAAAAACATAGAAAGGTGAAAATTTAGATAACTGGAAATTGCCCTCAAAACTCCAATTAGTGTGAACAATCCTAACACTCGAAATTTCCAAAATCCATGAATCAAATATAGGTTAAGGTCCATCATCACCATATTTAATCAAGTTACATATATCAGAGCATTCCACCAAATTGCACAAAGCACAATTTTGAGGAAAAAGTAGACAACATATTCAATTAATATGAACTTTCCAATTGAGATGTAAATCGCGACCATGCCCTCTAAAAGACAAATATCAACGACAATGTCATTCTTGAAAACCGAAATTCTAATGGCGAAGGCATTTTCTCAAACAGGTGGAGGGCGGCGGATGTGTGAAAGATTTATTTGAAAGAGAAAGAGGGAGACAGAGAGAAATGAGAAAGGGAGGAGAACATATGCTGCCGGTATTCGGAGTTGCCTAAACTTGGAACTGCTGCACCTCGCCTGCTCTTTGCTGTTAAAGTTTTGCTTACTTCAAAAGGGAGAAAGAAAAGGGAATTTGAAGGACCAAAATGAGGGGGAGAAAAAAAATCTGGGTTTGAAATTTTCAGTCCCAAAACGACGTCGTTTTGGGAAGGGAGAATTAAAAAAAATAGCAAAAACGCTCAGAACGGCACCGTTCTATTAAACCGCACCATGTGCGGTTAGGTCCCAGCCACAGAGGAGCCACACCCATTGTTTCAAATTTAAAAGTGTAAACCCAAGTGCAGGTTGAGCAGAGTAATATATTCTCGGAAAGTCCGAGGTCGATCCCACGAGGAATTGTAACAAAGAAACACTCACACAAAAAACTAACAGTAATTCAAGAGTAAAAATGATTGAATTGAAAAGTTGTGGATTGAAGAAGATTGGATTTAATAATTAAAACAATATTAAAAATATTAGAGCATTAGGTACTCCCTCTCAATTTCGTACAGTAATAATTAAAGACTCAAAGACTTGACTTGAAATAGGAATTAAATGTTGGTTAACCCAATTAACAAATCAAGTGGTCAATCCGAAAGTTATAATCAAAAGACTACCAGGAACTTGAATAATCATTCAATCATATTAATTCTACCAGCATGGAATAACCAGTGATTTACACGCAGGAAAATTCAAGCAATCGATGTACGTGGCACAACAACTCATGAGTTTTTACAGCATAAAAACTTTGCTAAAATATTAGCAATTAAATTAACACAATAACATAAATCATTAAGTACAAAAGTCAATAAAAATACCGTACTCCGTTGAGAGATTTTTCCCTAGCCCTAGCGGAGCTTTCTAGCCGGACATGATAGAAAGAATGAAAAAAATAAAAAGATGGAAAAAAGAATTCTTAATCCTAAGATGAGAACCCCTATTTATAATCAAATAAATTCTAGGTATAGGTAAGAGATTTATGGTTGGCTTGGAAGAAATTTCTTTGCCAAATAGAAGTCTTGTAAGGTCAAATCCTGTGCATTAAATCTTTGACTCGCGGGTACAAAATATGTCCAGACTTCAAGCTGAAATTTCGCATATTTAGAGGCTGAATCACGAAATTTTCGTGAAATACACTTTTGTAGCCCTTGGAACCTTCTTTTCAACCCCGCAAAAATTAGGTCAATCAGATATCGGAGTCAAAAGTTATGATTAAAATACTGAATATGTGTTAAATCCTTATCTTCTAGAATACTTTTCAAATCCAACTTTAATTGAGTTTTCTTCAAACTTGGACTCTTATAAGGATTGAATTGCTGATTTATCTTCAAGTCTTCTTATCTCAAACTTGACTCTTCAATTCTTATTGATTATGATTCTTCTTCTAGTAATTGCTTCACTTGCATTATCCATTATTATTTTAAATCAATCAATTTACCTGCAAAATAAATCAAACAACTAGAAAAAGTATCAAACTAGAAAATCAAGAAATTTAACTCATTTAATAAAAAATAATATGCAATTAACCAATCATTAAATATAATAAAATAGCACTTTTGATGGTTAATGACCCGTAAAGGCTCGAGACAACTGAAGTTTGTAGAAGATGCTAGTGATAACCGATGAGGGTGATGATGTAATGTGAGGAATCGTAAGGAGTAAATTATAAAGAATAAATTATACATGTGATTTTCAAATTATAGTCTTTGTGTCAATTAAGTTATTAAATTTTTTTAGTGTCTATTGATCCTTTAAACTTTCTAGTTATATCAATTAAATTCTTCTGTCAACTTCTTTTAGAATGTGTCACTCACGTGATTATATTGCCCTCTACAAGCACATTGATTTTCATCGAAAGAAACTGACTTCTTCTCTCTGTCGATTTACTACAAGAACCTACACTGGCTTAGTCTCACCATGAATCTGACCTGTATACAGATCTGGTCAAAATCATGCATACAGTGAAGAAGCATAACCACATCCATGAGACGCAAATCAAAAGGAAAAAACATACACAATCTAAAAGATTTTATTTCTTTTTCACAACAGCTTTCAGGTCAGACCTTGTATGAAATTACATCAACACTAGGGTGGTACATTTCTCACTTTGGGGACAGACCAAATTGAGCATGCACTTATTGGAATGTTTGTTCTATCCTACTATCCCAATTCATACAACAGAGGAAACAAGACTAGTGGGGACTATGAACTTTACTGTTCAACACCATCTGGTATCAGAACAATAGATTCCAACGTTTTTCGACCCTCAAGATCAGCATGCGCCTATACTGCCTGAGATAAAGGGTTGGTGCGATTTACACGGACTCGTAAGACCCCTGATGTGATACTAGCAAATAGTTCTCCAGTAGTTTCAAGTAGCTCCTCCGGTGTTAGATTGTAGTGCACGAGGGCAGGCCTTGTCAAGAACAATGATTTCGCATCAAATGTTGATGGTAGTGATTCTAGCATACCGGAGGAATGCCCAAAACTTACTATGTATCCGCGGGTTTTTAAGCCTGCCAAAGAACCCTGAACATGGTAGCATCCCAATTAGAAACTACTAGAGAAAATATAAAAATGCAACAGGGGCCGCATGAACCAAATTAGACTAACCAATCTCATCCTTGTGGACTAAGACAGACTGCAGATGTAAAGCATATGTGACTATGCTAGTTTGTGCATATTTGGTTCGTTTGGTCCTTAAAGTTGATGTCCATTGAGATAATCCAAGATCCTTTTGTAAACTAGGCTTAAATTAACTTCCCAAAACCTCAAACATATATATCAAGTGACATAAGTGTTAAGAGTATTAGGGTAGTATGTGTAAATTATTAATAGTGTTAGGGAATTATGTGTAATTCTTATAATATTGAGTTAACTATAAATACAAGGGATGTATGAGAGCTAGGTTGGATTTTTGACCTTTCTCTTTGTCTCTACCATTATGTTTATTTTCTAAACTTAACATGGTATCAGAGCAAAGTTATAATCCTAAATATATTTTTTAAATATATTTTTGGTCTATTTCTGGTCCTGTGTGGTGTCATTTGTGTCTGTCTGTGTACCGTTGTTTAGTGGCTCTCTTAAACATTTTTCTATTTTTTAGTTTCATCGGTTCTGGCGGTGGTATAGTTGTTGTGGTATTGTTGTTTTGGGTTGAGCTACAGTGGTGGTGGTGATAGTTGTGGTGATAGTTGTTGTGTTTCTGTGGTGGTGTTGTCGCTAATGGTAGTGTTGTGGTACTGTTGATCTTTGTTTGCCTTCGTTCGGTGTTCGTCATTGTGGTGTGGTCTGTCGTTCGTTGTGGTGGTAGAGGCATAGTCGAAGACGAGGTGGTGGTACTGTGTTTGATGGAGTATTGTTGTGGTGGTGTTGTTGGTGGAGGTACTGTTTTGGTGTCGCTTGTGGAGAGGCGCAGTCGAAGACCAAGGTGGCCGTTGTCGTTGTCGTCGTTTGTCATTCGTCGTTGGTCATAACTGTGGTCGGTGATAATTGTTGTTGTGTGGTTCGTTGTACGTTGTGTTGTACTGTCGTGGTCTTGCCTGGTGGTGGTGGTGGTAGTCGACTGGTGTGGTCGACAGTGTGCTGTTCATTGAGTTATTATGGTGGTTTCTGTTCTGCTTCAATGGTGTTGCGGTGGCTTAGTCGACGATTAATCTGGTTGTTCGGTGGTGCTTCGGTGGTGTAGTCGGCGTTGGTGATTGAAGTGTTTGCGTCGTTGAGGCAGCGCAACAAGCAATAGGGTTTCGATTGAAACCCTAGTAGTGGACAAGAGGATCCTTAGCGGGTCGGTTTGGCTCAGCGGGTTTGGATCATTCTTAATCCCAGTCCAATTTGGTTAAGTTCAGCCCAGTTGAGATAGCTGATCCAGTCTAGCAGTAGACCGGTTCATCCAGCAGACCGATTCCTGTCCGGTTCAGACTTCCAGATGGTTTTCTTGAGCCGGTTCAGACCAGTTCAGTCCAGTTTAGCCTGTTTTGTCTCCGGTTCAGCGGTTTAGTGGACTCCTTTGGTTTGGTTCAGTGTTCCAATCCAGTTTTTCAGGCCGGTTCAGTGATCCAACAACATCATCAAGGCCGGTTCAGTGCTCTAACCCGGTTTTTCAGTCCGGTTCAGCATTGCAACACTTCTTATTTGTTATTTGCGGTATTATTATGGAACCCAAGCAAGATGTTGTTGCTTCCGTACACGTTTTACAACGATTTGTTCCAAACTTGGATTATATAATATATATATATATATATATATATATAATTCAGCTTGAGGGGAGTGTTAAGAGTATTAGGGTACTATGTGTAAATTATTAATAGTGTTAGGGTATTATGTGTAATTCTTATAATATTGAGTTAACTATAAATACAAGGGATGTATGAGAGCTCGATTAGGTTTTTGATCTCTCTCTTTGTCTCTATCATTGTGTTCATTTTCTAAACTTAACAATAAGAATATGTTTGCATCACCTAGAAGGCGTATTTTCCAACTGAATCATAGACAACATCAACTCCTTCGCCTGATGTTATCTCATTGACACGAGTAACAAAATCTTCTTCCTTGTACATTATGACATGATGTCATCCATCATCTTTGGCTTGATCTGCCTTTTCTTTGGTTAAGACGGTTCCAATTACAGCGGCACCAAGGGCACTTGCCCACTGGCACAACAGAGACCCAACTCCACCTGCTGCTGCATGAACAAGAATTGTGTGTCCAGGTTCAACCTGTCATGCTATTCAACTCAGTCATATCTTTAAAGAAAAGCGAAATCCTTGATCCCCTGGCCTACAACCTGAGATCTCAGGCCCAAAGGACCAAGGCAGGACAACCAGTTGAATAGTTAAATTAAGAAATTGATCGAGGGAGGCTAATAATGACCATGATGACAATCATACAAATAGCATATGAATAAAGGCATAAGTATCGTGTACAAAGTACAAGGAATAGGGTCATGCTTTGGATGATGATACTGCAAATAAAATGTTTCTAAACACTAGATATGATGTAGCTACAATTCGTGTACGAATACCTCAGTATTAACTGACATAAATCAAAATAGGACAAACAAACTTCTTCACAAAAGTACTACTAGTTCAATCATTATCCAAATTCCGTGCGTATTTTATTACTTTCTGACATTGAAACTTCTGAATTGTAAAATGCAATAAAACTAAAAAACCAAAAAAGATAGCCTTACTTAAATCCATTTTACACAATATTGAAATTTAAATGATTTTTATACTCAAAACCACACTCCACCATCAGTTTGTGGCAGGGTTGTAAACTCCTTTGCGATGGTATACATCGACGAAGTTAAGCCCAATGGCCTTATTCTTCACCCTGATCTGTCCCTCCATTGGCTCTCCTATTTCCACTTCCTCCCATTTCAGAACCTGAACCAATTTTTAGTAAGGACTAAAGAGGCAGATTGTGTGGCACTAACCATATTCTAATCACATGCAAATACTGCAAAACTGAATTTGTTATGCTACCAAAAAAAAAAAAAGAAACACTCCTGTAAGAGGCAAAAAGTTAACGATGCCTCCTACAAGTTCAATAAATGGATACCTCTGTTATGGGCTGAATTCTGAACTTGGATTTTCCAATCTCCTTCCTACAAAACAAGCAAACTGCCCAAGATCGAAGCACTTCGATCGAAGGTACTCTGATGCTTAAGTCAATAATGGTGCTAAAACGGAGAGAAGAAGCCAAGGAGAATTCAGCATACCTGTCACCTTGGTTTCTTCTGCTTTTTATAGATCATTACACCATTAGGGTTTCCGTGATTTTTGATTCAAGTTGGCACACCTTCCTTCAATTCAGCATTTCAGTTTGGGAAGTTACTGATATTCCTCCAACAATTTCTCCTCTCAAATCTATAATTTCGTTGATTTGTTTATCCAGAATGCCCAATTTATAGGCGAATCTTTGTTTTTCTATCTTATCGTTTTGAACAGCTTGGACACAATGAGAGCCGAGCACTATCATTGATCATCGAACAGATTGATTCAACTCAATTTGGTACAAACCAAGCTCTTTTTTTTTTATTTTCCGAACACATTGATGAGCTCGGTTATACAGAGAACCGAGCTTTTACTTTGTTTGCCGAACCATCTGATTAGTTCGGCTCGGTTATAAGAGTAGATGTGTTCTTCGTCACGCTCCTTGTCTTATCAACCTCACGTGGACTCATTAATTGTCATAACACGTATAATAACGAGGGCTAGCCCCTTTAACTCCCATGATAAAATCTTGTATAGTATCTCAAATAAATAGGATAATGCTCTAGTGATGATAAATCCATATGTGTGTGTGTGAATTTTGCAATCGTTTATCCCCAAGTAGAAGTAGCAGGCACACAGCCAAATCCAAAATACCATAAACATGATCATGGGAATCACATAATAGAGAATGAAAAATAAGTTTAGGTAGAATCTGACATTCCAATAGCTAACCACATACATCAGTACATACACCAAAACTGTCATACCCCACCCCGGATCACATAGAATGGGCGGCGGACCGGCCACCAAGGCCTTAACTAACCAAAACTGTGCATAATAAAATAAAAAATACAACAGAAGACAAATAATAAAGTGATCCAATCCATTGACCTAATGAATACCAGAAGAATAAACTCAACATCACCAACATCATTATTAAACTCATGTAAAACAATGAATAACCATAAGGTTCACTACTTTAAGTAAAAAAATAACATTATTACCAAAACAATTGAATGTTTGTCTAAAAAAAACTATAAAAGACATTTATTCCTGAAGACCTACACTAAATAAATCTTCTAGTCCTTTAATCCTTTGTCTATCTCTGGACTCACTCCTCACCCTGATCCTCACCTGAAAAATGTTAAATGTTTGGGTGAGCACAAAGGTCCGTGCATAGCAATCACCTCTAATGAGGTGTGAAAATACATCCTACAGTTTATATACGAAAATAAACTTTGATACACACATAAGTACAACAAATTATACCCTAACCCCTCCACATAATCATCTAAAACAAAATAATTTCATGATCACAAATAACTTTATAAATGAAAATACATTTATAATCCAAAACACCCATTCATTTTCACAAATAACTTTATAAATGATCAAGACATTTATAAATCAAAACACTCACACACACATTCAGTCTCAAATACATTTGTCAAATCATGTTTGTTACCACTAGCCAGGTAACTGGCCCCGTCTCTTGTTACCACTAGCCTGATAATTGACTCTATCTCTTGTCATCACTAGCCTGATGATTGGCCTCTATACCGATGATAGCCTGATGATGTGCACATCTCTATACCGACCACGCCGGAATACAATCTCGTTACCATTTAGACCTGGTAACCCAGTCCCCATCTCATAAACATGATTTCAACACACACCAAAATTGTCGTTTTAGTCCCAACACACACAAAATTTCCCTTTCATCAACAAAGTAATGATATAAACTCATCCCACAAATTTTCTAAAATTCACATGTATAACAGTTCAAAATTGTAAAATATTTAATTGCAACCCCAAACATTAACATATATCATATATATGAAAAGTTCACACGCACGCACTCACACATTGAATATAGAAAATTCTCCCAAAAGAAGTAGTAACTACTCACCTTGATTTCCAAACTCCAATTCAAAGCACTCTCTCTCAATCTCAATGAAATCACCACCTAATCCAAAATAACATATAACAATCAATTTATATTCCTAATTTTGCCGTTTCGCGTTTCTATGTTTAATTTTTATACTTCCTACCCATTGATATACATTTAATATATCTTTTACATATAAATATCCTTTCTAACACGATGTAATAGGATATGGAAGTATTCTGAATTGTTTAGAAAAAGTTTCTAAAGTTTTGGGGGTCAAATCATAATTTTTGAAACTTTTGGGGTCAAAGTGTAATTTTTTAAAAAACAAATTTTCTGTTTCGGGCCTGCCATAAATTTTCCAGAATAGTATTTAAGGTTCTAGAGACCCATATTTCAAGAATACAACTTCAATTTGATTTATTAGAGTAACCATTGATTTTTAAACACTTAATTAAAATTTTTAGGGGTCGTTTCAAAATTTCAGAAATTTTCCAAGACTCTAGGGCTATTTTAAAATGAAATATTTGTTTCAAACATTCTGGGTCAGTTCTATAAATTATCAAGTTCTATGGTGGTCAACATTAAGTTTTTATAAAAATATAAGGGTCATAACAAAACTATTTAAAACTAAAAGAAAGGTTTCTATAATTTCTGAACTTTCATCATCTTCAATCCTTACGTTCCAAAAGCTTTGTTGGTCTTTATATTTTTTTCTTCTTTCCCTTTTTTCCCAATATCTTATTAACACAAATACCCACCATCTCATATTTGAATTCACATGTTCCAACTCTATAACCTACCCATATAAATTACTTACAAGATTATATAGACTAAAAACTTGTATATGTGTACATATAATAATTAAATACAAAATTAAATTTCAATAGAAAGACTAACCTTGATGATCAAATCTTCTACGCTTCTTCCCTCTTCTCTAAATACCTTCCTTCTTTATCTTCATTTTTCTTTACTTGAAACCCTAGCCTCTCCCTCATTTCTCTGATTCTAATGTATGTGTAGTGGTTACTATGAAAAGAGAATATCTACATATTAGTAGACATCTAGGGCAGCAAAGAAACTTATTTTTAATCACCACTTTTTTTTTTTAAACTGCCTACATATAGATATATACTAAATAAAAGAAACCCTACAATAACTCTATAATTCCTCATTCATTGATTACACTAACATCCTTTTTCAAAAATAATATCACAAATTGACCTAAACTAAGTTTTATATATATTTAAAAAATTTGGAATATTACAAAAAACGGCAAAACCCAATTGAAGCATAGTCTAAAGGACACTCTATTGGATTCCAAAACAACTTTTTTGGGCTTTAAGAATTAACCATCAGGAAAAGTTATAGCTGAAACTGGGCAAATACATACCTACAATATACTATTTGGGGATATAATTAAAAACCCGAAATGGGTAATCATTATGTTATGATTCACATCGGTTAAAAATACAACTAAAATGTGTGTATATGAATTTTTGGGGCAACTTTCTCTTACAAGCGGGATGGGCAAGTTTTATCTATGAGTTCATTTCAGTCAGTATCAGAGTTAGTCACGTCGTCAAGTATAACATCAAATGTAGTGTGAACTATGGCTTTCTGTGGTCGGGTCATGCAAAGAACGTTGGATTAAGATGACTTAATATTATGTATGAACATTATGCTATTTTATTGAAAACTGATAGATGAGCGGAGCCGTCAAATGGAAAGGGTTACCATTGGGTTCGTATTGATAGAGTAGCCGGTCATGAATGTTTGTTATGAAGGCCTTACGATCCCACATCAATTAAAAATAAGTCTAGTGTGAACCAATTTTCAGGGGCATGAGTTCATAACGCAGTATCTTTGATGAAGGAGTGCCCCGGACTCCATTCCGGAAAAAAAAATCCGTTCTTATTCACTTGAGCATAGAGAGTGAGAGAGAGAGTGAGAGAGAGAGAGAGAGAGAGAGACCTCAGGGCCACCAAGTTCATGAACCCTAATGGCTTTGACCATTGTAGCTGCTGTTGCTGATGCTGATGTAGAGAGTGTTGGGACAATTATGCTAGCTTGGTTGGTTGCACCCTTGATAGTGTTAGGACAATTTTGCTCTTCTTGTATTTATACTTATTGTTGTTGTTGATCTGTTTTTGTATTGGAAGAAATGGTGAGCTGGGTGGTGAAGGCAAGAGACAAACGACCGTTATAGAAGACGATAGTGACGATGGCCATGATGTGATGTTCATCTAGATAAGAGGAACATTTGACAATATCAGGATCAGATTCATCATACTAGAAATGGAATTTTAATATTAGATGGAATCTATACCTAATATGTGTAAAAATAGTTATTTTAAATTATATCAAGTTCGTGTCTAATACTTATCTATTATAACTCAATCAGAATATTCTAATGTTAATCTACTCTATTTCAAGATCATTTTGCGTTAAATTTTACGTGGATAACATTTAACAATTTGTCGAGAAACAAAATAAATTTAAGTTTAAAACTCACAATCTCTAGTTGCCAGTTGCCACACACAAAAAAATTCAACAAATGAAAAGAAAAAGTCCATTTGAGGGGGCATCAAGATAGACAGTGGCAAATTGCAATACGTTTTCTTCTCTATTTCTTATTGTGTTTGCCTCTTTCTC
>CM042185.1:4015522-4037189 GCA_023539305.1 Ilex asprella
AATCAACAAAATCAAAATCTATAACCCTTTAATTTAGTACTAATGTATGAGTTCTCGTGAATATTGGTTACAAGAATAATGTCCACTTTAACAGAATTAAATTCCTAACGGTTATTATTTTTTTGTCATGTTACCATTTTTTTTGTGAGCATGTTACTATTTTTTTAGTGACCATATTACTGTCTTTGTTGTGTATGTTACTATTGTTATTTTGTAAATATTAATATTTTGTCAATAGAGTCCAAAGTAAACTAGAATAGTAAATTGAAATTGTATTTTATGAAATGTAATGAGTTTGAAATTTAAATATGAACGATTTTTGGAAAATGCTGGTTTTTTGTTTTTCAAATAAGAAAACATTGTGGTTTGGAAGATTGTAACCGGATTTAAAGGCAATTATGAAAGAGATGTATATAGTTGGTTATTGTGTCTATAAACATTGTTTATAACATTCCTATAGGGAAGTGTTACAATAATAACATTGACAAAAAACGGACTTAAAACCAAATAAGTTTATTTGACAGACTTATATCCAAATAAGTCTATATAGAGGGACCGACCTCCAAATTTTTTATTTTTTTAGGCGGGTTATTGTGCTGGGCTTTGGGTTGGGTAATGAGTTTAGGAACAAATCCAAACCCTCTTTTTAAGGATATTGAGCTCGGGTTCCAGCGAATCAACTAGCTGGCATATCAGATTTTGAACCTATTTTTTTAGGCCGGTTAACGAGAGCCGTGGGTGACCCGGCCTCTGGACACCCTTACATGTTGAGGTGTTGAACGTGTTTTACATCGATCGATGATAAGAGAGGCCTTTTAAACCATATAAAGGAGAATGTCACTCTACCTACTAGGTGCGTCTTCTGTGCAGAAAGCCCATTTCCAGCAAAAGTAGTATCACCGTTATAGCTCAAGCCCACCGTGTGAACTCGGTTCTTTGTGCCCAATGAAAAAACAGCGATAATTATCCAGTATAAACCTCGTTTGAAAAAAAAAATTATTAAAGTATCGAACGAATGTCATATCATTTAATGATGAAATGGTCCTGAACCATATAAGAGAGTATATTATCCATCAATCTACTACTAGGTGCTCATTTTGGGCTTGGAACCCATTCCCAACACAACATAATCTGTCTAGAAGTTATCAGATATATTAAACGGATTTTTTTCCTAAGAATTCTATATTCTTGTCATAGGAGTCATAGTCACGGTTGTATAACCGTGCCCCTACTTTGTCTTTTTCCTTCCTATTTTCTTCCATAATCAGCCATAATGTGCATTCCCCTTTCTCATCAGAATCGTACATTCTTCTTGACAAAGTTGCTCTTAGACTTGAAATTCAAGAGATAAGGTGAAAAGGAACATGAATCGTGGGTCCAACCGACATATAAACTTACAGTTATTATGTAAATTAAATAGAACCGGCTACTACTTAAAAGCACGGTTAAACATAAATGAGAAATAATAGATTTAAAACAAAATTTAAGGTTAATGGTTTTGAATGGATGTTGATAACCGTTAAATGAATAAATTTGAAACCATCAAATAAACTAACTGAAATATTTTTATTTTATATTATAAAGGTGATCTAGTTCTTTAACCTAGTTATAAGGAAAAAACAATCTTTTTAAGAGGAAAGGAAATTAACGTCTTGTAGAATAGGTGGTGATCTCAATCATATCAAGGAAAATAATTAATAGACACCCACTCTATGTGTAGTGATGTGGTCACCTGGGGTCCCATTCGCGTGTGTCTCATAAAATTTTATGACTAAATTTTAAATGGAATCTAAAAATTTTATGATATTACGTGAAATTCACGATAAAAAAAAAACAAACTTACTAATATTTTTTATTTAAATCATAAATATATGTATATTCAAAAAAGTAAAAAAATATCATACCATATTTTTGTACAAAAAATTACAATATTCTATTCTCTCATTTTATTTGAATTTCTAATAACTTTGATCGATTTATTCAGTTTTATTTTCTTGAATTGTAACTTTTGAGTTAATTTTGATCTTAATATAATCATTTACACAACACATTTATTTTATAAGCTATTTTACATATTAAATATACCTACTGAATGATGTGAAATTAAATATTAAAAATTTTAAAATAAAAATAAATAAATAAACTATACATCTTAAAAGAATTTAGGACCACATCTAATTTTTTTTTGCATAATACCTTAAGGGGCATGTTTGCTTTGAATATTGCTATGCGTAAGATTATGAAATGTATTCCTTATATTTTCAATATTAATGAAAATTAGTACCGATAATAAAAAATATTTCAATCTCCTCTCATGTTTGTTTGTTCAATAATCAATAGGTACTATGGTGGATCATACAAATAACTACTTATTCTATCACATCTTGTATAACAAATATACAATTTTACTATTAACATCATCAATTTCATTACTCTATTTGTGTAACATTTTTGCATAATGTTTGGTATAATACATGGTATGACAATCCATACTCAAAAAATTTCATATAATGTAAAAAATCCACATAAAAAAAAATCTGATGCTATGAATCGGTGACACTGTAAAAAAAAATTTTAAAAAAAAACCGGTGACACCGTATACTTAAACATAATACAAAGAAAAAATTTAAAATAATTTTTTAAAAAATAATTAGGAAAAAAAACAATAACATCGTACGCTTAAACATAATACGAGGAAAAAATTCAAAATAAATTTTTTATATGTGAACTCTACATTGGAGGACATTTGTGTCATTTTCTTTGCTTGTACCACCGGTGAATTTATACGAACAAATAATACTATATGATAGGTGATATTGATTGAAACTATGTACAAGAGTTAAAGGCTACTGTACAAGTCAGGTTGATATTGCAACTCGAAAAATAGTACTACACATAAAAATACTAAACATATAAGATAATAGGGGAACTCCAAGTACTAATTTTTTGCTATTCCACTTTATAATCTATACTACTAATAAAAGTGTCTTAAGTTGAAAACTTTTGAATCTCTATTTTACCCTTATTAAAGATTACAAATACCACTTTATCATTTTACAATTAAATATTTAATTATTATTATATTCTTATGTATTTAAATCTTTAAATTATCTATAACATCTTTTTTAATTATCTATTCTCGATGTTTAAATTTCAGTTTTTATAAAAAAAATTGATTGACTATATTATCCTTAAAAAAATATGTATCATTAAATTTTCAAAAAAAGTATTCAAAAAATCTTTAAAAACTCTATTAATATAATATTATTCAGCTCGTATACAAAGATAACATTATGCCTACATATGTGTTTTTTCCTTTTCATCGAAAAATTTAACCCTTTCATTTTTAAAATGAAAAATAATTGTATATATAAATTTTTTAAAATTAATTTATATTACATCAATATAATTCTTCAACTACTGTAAACTTTTTAAGTTGTACTAAATTCTTATGTAAAAATAGATATTGTACTGTATTTTTAAATAAAACTTCATTTTTTAAGAATTTTAATATGTTTGATAATATATATTATAAAGTAGTATATTAAATATTATCCCAATTGGCCTAACTAATTCTTAATTACAGTAAGGTTCCAATATGATTAGTATATTGACAATTACTTTATTTTATTTAAGGAATTATAAATAGAATCCTAATCAAATGAATTCCAAAAAAAAAACTTTTTTTAAACATCACTAAAAAATCAATCTCAATCACAAAATTTTAAAAAAACAGAACTATAATTAAATCTTTTTTTTTATCTTTTTTTTGTTGTTATAACAAAGAATGTTGGGAACATACAAAATTTTCATAATCTTATAATAGAATATGAACAATGAAAAATTAAGTTTAGTAAATTTGAGATAATATTTAATTAAAATACACATATATCTAATATGTTTTACTAATTTTTGTGTACGAAAACTATTTACGTGCAACGCACGTAGTGCATTACTAGCAACACTAAAACTCGCTAACAAGCATGCCCTAAGTATTCTTGGGCCAACCCTGTGACCGATACTTTAGGGGTCATATTTGGTCTATAAAATTTTCAATTTGTTAGTCTCTATTTTTTAATTTTATTAGTTTAATTCCTCATTTTTTTAATAGTGTCAAGTGCATATTAAAAATCCCATAACTATAATTTACTCTTAAATAATTACATTATATCTTATGTATTAGTCTTCAGATACAGGGAAATCACATGACCCGTCCTCAGTAAGTAGAGGCGCACTTATGTCGTTCAGGCTCATTACTCTGAGTAGAATTAAGGACAAAATTCGGGTGTGTATGAACCGGTCTCTCAACTCATACACAATTTAAATCAAAACTTGCGTTTCGTCGGGAATTTAAGACCCATACCAGAGACTTGAATAAGATTCGTTCAAGTAACTGAAATCTTGTCCTAGCAAACAGTAACATTTTTTTGCTCCTAAGAGACTCCGAACTCCTGACCTCTCACCGAAAGGCAGCTGCCCTCGCCAACTGGGCTACCCCTGTTGGTTCATCTTATATATTATTGATCAAAGCATAGATGGATAAACATGAAGGATGCTTCCAAGTTCCAACCAACATCAAGAATCTTTATCATCATGTAAATGTATATTATATATTATGTTAGATTACACACACAGATATATATATATATATAATATATGGATGCTTCTTACCGACTTCAGGTGTGCAATATCTACTTTATTGATTCATAATACTTTGTCGTGACATGATAGGATTATTATCCAATAAAATAGTGGAAATACTTTGTATGATGAACATTTTAAAAGGCACGTGTTTATTTGATTAAAAAAACTATAATAATAGAGTTGTCGACATAGTCTATAAGCTTTACATAAATCAATGCGTGCATCATTGGCGAATGTGACTGGGCAGATATCATATATGCCAAATTTATTGGTTTAATTTAATTTTTACTCGTGATTGTCTTTGAATTAGTTGACACTTAGGCTTGTTTAGAGCTGATTTTTTTAGGTAAAAAGTTGAGGATTGAAAAACTTGGCAAAAGTGTCAGAGTATAAAAAGTTCACCAAAATCATTTGAGATGGTTTTTTGAAAAGTCGAAAAAGTTAGGTTGAAATGACTTTCTAACTTTTTTAAATTTTTTGTATCAACATAAAAAAATAATTACATTGTATGTATAGATTATATATAGTAGTTTCAAAGTTATAAATTTTAAATTTTTTTATGTTACTAATAATATTTTGTGAATATAATAACAACAATGCTATAAAAACTTTATTTGAGGACCTTATTTAGGGATCTAATGATGTACAACTATTAGATTAGTTGTGAGTTTTATCTAATATTGGAAGTCACAGCTAATCCAATTGTTTCATTTAGTTGTGCATTCTAATGTTAGACGGAGCTCACAATCAATTCAATGATTGTACATCATTAAGTTCTTACATAAACTCTCCAAATAACATTTCACACATACTTCCTCCATTCCTAAATATCTGTCTTTAAGGTTTTTGTACAAGGATTAAAAAAGTTATTAAATAACTCTAATATGAGTAAAAAAGTAATTGTACAAGACTAAAATATTCTTATTTAATACGTATTGGGAAGGAAAAGAATATGAAAGACACTTAGCTTACACCTAATCTAATGCATTGAAAAGTTAAAAAAAAAATTATTGTGTACAGTTATTAAACACTTATTGGAAAACAAAGATAACGATAAATTTGGAAGAAAAAATATTAATTATTCTTTGGTTTCATTAAACGACAGATATTATGGAATAAAAAAAATTACGTAAAACGACATATATTTAAGAATTGAGGAAGTTATAAACTAAAAAGTTATGTAAAATCCGTGAAAAGACTCTAACAAACCATAAAAAAGACCTATAAAATCAGTTTTTTTGGGTCCAAAAAATTACTACATAAGTAGATAAAAAAGTTAAGATTCAAACATACCTGACTTATTTTATACTAAAACTCTTAAAATTTACCACTTTAAACTAGCTCAAACAAGTCCAATGAAAAAAAATCTAGTTTTATTTTGCAACTAACCATAGCTTTAATTGGAAAGTCAAGGAATGATGAAGAGGCAGAAGGAATCGAGATGTCAATTCTTATTTTTCATTACTTATGATGGAGAAAACCTTAGTTTTGCCTCGCATAAAGTCAGGATGGAGTGGTTGATGAAGGGGAACAAGTCCGGCCATTGGTAGATAATTTGTATGTCATAGTGTGAATGTGAGAGAGAGAGGGTGAGGGGTGTTTAATTACTATTCACTTAATCAATCACTGTCACGGACTAAACGTTACTTATAATCCATTTATTAACCATAACATTTTTCTTCTATTATCCCAAGTTTTTTATTATTATATTCATTTTATGTAATAATTATTGTTTTTTATTTTAAATTAGAGATAATTCGTGTATGAAGACACGGTATAATGTGAATGATTTTAAAGAAATGTTAATGACTGTTAGATGAATCTATTTGAGACCGTCGAATGACATTATTAAAACTTATTACATTTTATATTTTATTTCAAGTTTATGAGTTACGCTAATTTAACTTCAACTGTTAGAATAGATGAAAACTGTTTCTTGGCGAGTTTTTAGTACATTACTACTTCCCAAAATATTCCTCTTCTGTGTGTTTACACCTCGACTGAATAATCTTCTTTTTAATTGCTCAAAAAAATATAATCTTTTTTTAGGAGAATCTCACTTTCTCCCTTTAAAGATTAAAATTTTTTAAATTTATACTCATAAAAATTAAATTTCTCACATTTTACTCTTAAGATACTAAAAATATTTAATATAATATTTCTGTTAGTTTCAGTTGTTTTCTTCCGCCAAATATCACCCCATTCACATTGACAAAATAAGTAACAGAAGTGTCATGTTGTACATTTTTAATACAATTAGGGTATAATAAAAAAATTAATCTTTACAAGTATAAGTTGAGAATTCTTAAATCTTTTGAGGTATAAAGTGTAATTCATTCTTTCAGATATTCATTTGTCTTCTAGCATTGAATTCTACGTGGCCCTCGTGGGATGGGCCCAGAAGACGTCATTATATGACGTCAGCAACTCATCCCCACACAAACTTGAATTATGAACCACGTGATTGAAAAACCCAACTGCAAGTTGCCCACTTGTCCACTAAGAAATTTCAACGAAGCCCCAAATATTATTTTTAAATTAATTAAATAAATTTCAACACTGACCCACACCACCTCAGGTGCATGAATCTCTCTCTCTCTCAGCCAATATAAAACCCATCACCACCCTTCTTCAAAAAAATTCAGTTCTCTTCTCTCCTCTCCTCTCCTCTCCTCTCTGTCTCTCCCTCATTCTCTCATCAAAGCCTCAAATCTTTCACAATAACAAAACTCAAATTCAACCCTCCAAAACCCTGAATTAGCTATAAGCATGTATGAACCGGAATCAACGCTGGTGAGTTTGCCGGCTGTTCACACCGGGAGCTTCCCCATATATCATCGAAGCTCAAGTTTCAGTAGTTTGATGCCATGCTTGACAGATACATGGGGAGATTTGCCGTTAAAAGTTGACGACTCTGAAGATATGGTTGTATATGGCTTCTTACGTGACGCCGTTAGTGTTGGATGGACGCCGTTTAACTTCACCGCCGAGGTTAAACCCGAACCGCTGGAAGAAATGGAGCCAGCTTTGATTACTGAAGCGGCCACGAGTCAAATGGTGGCGCAGCCGTTGACGGAGGCTCCAGCGGTGGCGCCGTCGAAGGGGAGGCATTATAGGGGAGTCAGGCAACGGCCGTGGGGGAAGTTTGCGGCGGAGATAAGAGACCCGGCTAAGAACGGAGCAAGGGTTTGGCTTGGGACTTACGAGACGGCTGAAGAAGCCGCGCTGGCTTATGATAGAGCCGCTTATAGGATGCGTGGCTCGAAGGCGCTTTTGAATTTTCCTCACCGTGTTGGTTCTAATGAGCCGGAGCCGGTGAGAGTAACGGCAAAAAGGAAATCACCAGAGCCGGCTTTATCGAGTTCGTCGGCTTCGGAAAGTGGCTCACCGAAGAGGAGGAGGAGGAGGAAAGGAGTTGCGGCTGAGAAAGCCGAGCTGGAAGCTGAGAGCCGATCGAATGGGTTTCAAGTTGAGTGTGAGATGAGACAATTGCCAGTTGGCGAGCAGTTATTGGTGAATTAGATTTGACCTATTGGTGAGCTGTGTAGTGTGAGCCTTAGGGTGTGTTTGGTTGTGTATATAAAAAATACATTTGTTTATCACTTTAATAGTACTAAGGTGACATTTGCAAATGCACCCACCCAATTTTGTGATGTGTACACTTGAGACAAGCAAATTTAGGACCACTGTCCTATACTAAATCAAAAGAAAATTTTAAATCTTAAAAATGTAGTTCAAATAGTAATAAAGATGAATTGAAATCTCAAATGTCTTCACATTGGGATTTTGACAAAAAATATCACTATTAAGCATTAAATCAAAGAAAAAAGTTCAATTCAATCGGACTAAAGTTACAAGTGGATAACGTTACAAAACATTTAAAAAATAAGTTTGCAGTCGATTGTTGTCAAATATATAGAAAATTTGGGTCACATTCGGAAAAGGGAAAGAAAATGCTTGATTGCACGTTACCACCAGTTTATGTATTGAGGTAAAATTCAAATGGATAAAAAGGATAAAAGTATCCAATTCTAATGTCGGCAAGGATTATTGTGATAAAAAAAGACAACATTAATTATACATTATGACAAAAAGGAGAGACCATTTCAACTATCCGATCCCAAGCTCTTGTACTGCTACTTTTGTTCACGACTTAGTGGCCAATTTTTCCTTTTTTTTGACATTAGGCATTTTCTTAAATAAGGAGGGCACTCGATGTATACACGAACAAATATATGTATAATTTCATTTACATTTTGAAAATGTCCATTATTATTTGAGTAATGCTATACTGATTAAATTTTGGGATTAAATTTAGAGCCCAAATAACATGGTAGTTGATTATTTGAAATTTTTATTGGGACCCAAATGACATGACACCAAATAAAGAAGTCCAACTCAGCTGTCATGTCATTTGGGCTCTAAATTTGGTCCTAAAATTTAGTCAGTGTAGTATTACTTTTATTATTCTCCCACGGGGAAAAGGAATTTGGAAGGGTATATATGTATTTTACTTTTAGTTGGGATATTGGTGAAGCATTGAGAAAATTCTTGCTTGTCAATGGCAATATTCAACATTACGGTTTGAAAAAAATATCCTTTACCTAAGAAGGTGACACTAACAAAGATACGTCATTAACAAAATATATCTGACGGAACTTTAGGCAACTCAGTAGTCACAATTTGACACGTAGATAGTTGTAACCGTTACGAATTGCAAAGGGCACCAGGCGACAAAGAGTCATGGCATGGAAACGCGAAGAACCACTTATCGAGCTCAACATTAAATAAGATATGACTGCTTATTAATGAGGATTTCAGTGACTGTGACAAGCCCATTAATGAGCCCCCTTGTCCTTGAGACTCACAAAGATATTTATTATTACAATGCATTAATTGCCATTATGCCAACTCATTGTCCTTGGCAAGATCCGAAGTGCTTATTCCCGAGCAGTAGTGTAGATGTCAAGAACCGAATAGGGGTCTTTAAATGATCGGAGATGGGCAGTTAATGCTCGGAGTTTTCCGAGCATGCATTCACTCTCCCGATGAGGTAAAACTTGAGGGAATTTGATTAGATTGTACTCATTGTGCTTTGATATGAGTGTCAGTCAATAAATGTTGAGATGTGACTCACAAACCCTCAAATTATTACTAGTTCAGGTATAAATATCCTTTAAGAAGTTGAACAAAGGTACGCAAAACTAAATTCAAAAAATACACTGTGCTAATGTTTTCAATACCGACTGACTTGAACTTCAGAGTGGATTAGTCGGGCGTTCACCCAACCCCTTTCCTAACATTTTGATTGTTAGGTTTATCATCCAACATATCGTTATCTTTACTCATTGCAGGAATTCACTTGTGAAATATCCTTCACAACAAGGTGATAGAAGAGTAGTTATTTATTTTGATCAAATAAAGGGGGGTGGCTAGTAGGTAATTATTCCCTTGGGTGTGTGATCATGAGGATCTCTCAACTGTAGAATATTCAGTTTAGATCACATTTTTTAACCCAGAAATGCAACTCGTCATCAAAATACCACTAAAGTCAAATAATAAACTATATTATTTCCATTAGTCAATCTTTGCTTGAGAACCGCATTGGATTCAAAAATGACATGAAACAAATACCGCTTCCCACTAGACTACTTGTTTGGTTGGTGATATAGGAGACTAGTTAAAGGTGCTCTACCTACATTTGAAACCAAATTTATACTTTAAGAGGAACTTGACTTGAGTTTATAAGTGTAATTTTAGGGTTCAAATTTATAGACCTAAATTCTATAAATCTATAAGTTCAAATTTATAGACCTAACATAAATTTGAACCCTATTTTTAGTTCATTTTAGTTTTGATCAATGATAAGCCCGATTTCAACTCAAATTGTATGACTTGAGCTCAATTCAACTTGAAAAATTTAATCACGATTTGGGCTCGGGTTGGGGTTGCTCAAGCTCAGCTTCAGTTGGGTTAGACTCGATTGAAAGTTTTATATTTCTCGTTGAGGATGGATTGACCCCTGAACTCATTCAATCTATCGGAGTTGCACCCTTAAAGGTGTGTTTAATCGATCGTCACCCCTTCCCTCCGTTTTTAGGCAAAAACATTATGAAAAAAAAGGGTAATATCTTCCTAAAAACATGGAAAGGACCATTTTAATTATATGAAAATTGGGGTTGAGTTATCTTTAAGGGATTTATAAAAAAGTTTAGTTAGCCAAAAAAAACTTATTTGAGAATAATATCATTTTGAATCTTGTTAATAAGTAATCAAGTTTACTATTTTTTTTAAAACTCCAAAATATCCTTGTAATGATTTTAAAAAAAATCTTCAATATTAAATCAATTTTTTAAATAGTTATCCCTTTGTTCACACTTAATGAAAGATTTTTTCAATAAATTTTAAAATTGAAATTGAAATTTGACATCACTATAATTTTTTTCTCCCTTTCTCTCTCTAAAACATGAAGATGGGTTCTTCTTCAGGGTTCTAAATCTTCATGCATTTGGCTCTTTTCGCCACTTATGCATAGCACAAGCTCCAAGAACAACACCAAAAATATCACTCACCGCCACATCCACACCGTCCATAGTGGTGGTGCCACTAACTCCGTCATCGACTCCAGCCCCAATCGCTGCACTGGTTTCGTCACCAAAATCACCATCTCCATCTCCGACCCCTACACACATCCCATCACCATATCCTTGTCGAAGAGCTCGTCTAACTATAGCTATTTTGTGGTGGTGTGTATTGGGAAGAGAGAGAGATAGAGAGAGATTTTACAGGTTTTAAAGGACGAAAGAGGGGTCGGGGATCAAGTTACTCTGCATGTTACTATTTTTGTTGTTGTGCATATTTGTATCTTTTTCAATGTTATTATTTTTTGTTGTGTATGTTATTTTTTTTATACACATGTTACTATTAATATTAAATGTTATTATTTTTTGAAAATATCAATTTTAAATATTATTTTTTTATCATGTTCCTATTTTTTTAATTAACATGTTCCTGTTAATATTGAATGCTACTATTTTTGAAATATTAACTTTCTATGTTACTTTTTTTTGTTGATCATATTACTACTCTTATTTTTTCAATTATTAATATGCAATGTTACTATTTTTTATTTTCGAATGTTAATATTTTTTTTTGTATTTAAATGCTACTATTTTTTGTGTTTAAATTGTACTATTTTTGTGTTTAAATGAATACCCAATGACATTTTACAAATAATACAGAGATCTCCTAAAGTTTGAAACTCATTGCACGAAGCTTCCCTCCATCCCTTTCGTTAATGTTGCTAATAGAAAATGATGATTTTATTCTAATTTTTTTTATTGTTTTCACAATTTTCTTTACCAAAATTTAAAATAAAAAATTAAAATTTTAATAAAATTAAACAAAATTTGATTTATTACCTAAAAAATTGATATAATTTAGGATTCCAAAAAATTAATTAAATAAATTTCAATATTAATTTGTCAACAATAAAAATTAATTCAAAATTTTTGAATATTCATTTGAAAAAATTAAATGTCAATTTGATAAAATTAAATATTATTTGTTATTGATCAAATAAACACGAAATTGACCTTAAATTATATTTGTGACTAAATTTTATATTTTTTGGTACTAAATTTTTAAAAAAATTTCAAACTATCAATTTTTTAAATTTTTTGTCTACTTTTTTATTTATTTTCACGTATTTTCATGTGAATAATTTTTTTTTGAGTTTACTAAGTGGAGATGAGCAATTTTCTTTAAAAAAAGTGGGGAGAGGGGGGAGGTGAACAATTGGTTTGGTTTAAGTATGTGCGGTCAAATCTTGACCAAAATAAAATTTATCAAACGATATAGTAAGAGGCAAAATGCAATACTATTAAAAAATTTGTATTTAAATTTTATGGGTTAAAATATAAATTTTTGAGTTTATATACAACAAAAAAAAATTTAATTTAAGGTCAATTTCATGTTGGTTTAATCAGCATTCAATAATATTCAATATAAAATGAACCTTATTTTGTAATTTTATATATAATTTTATCAAAAATTGACATTTAATTTTATCAAATTTATATTCAACTTTGTCGAATTAATATCAAATTATTTTTATTGTTATCAAATTAATATTAAAATTCATTTAATCTTATTTTTGGGATACTAAATTATATCAATTTTTTGGGTACTAAATTAAATCTTATTTCATTTTATTAAGTTTTAATTTTATTGGGTACTAAAGTTGAAGAAAGACAATTATAAAAAATAATAATATTTGTTGGGATAAAATCATCACTTTTCATTAGTAACATTGACTAAAGGGAGACAAATGGGTCTCTCTACAATAAATTTCAAACCTCAAGAGGTTTGTGTGTTATTTATAAAATGTTAGAGGGTGTTCGTATAATATTGTCAAAACTCAGAGAATGTAGTATTTTTTATCCTATTTTTAAATTAGATATTAATTTATTATTATTTTATCTCAAAAACTTAAATTATTATATTTCTAATAAAAACAGTTGTTGATTAGAAAAGTTTGTTGGTAGTCAAAAAAGAAATGTGTGATAGTATGTTTATATGTGGATGATTGAACATCTGGTAATTAAATTTATAATTATATTTTGTCATTTGGGGTTGAATGATGATAGTGTTAATAAATTTGTGAGTTTTATAAATAAACAATGTTTGATTGATTTTAGTTCTCAGTTAAAAATTGTAAATTTAATTGTATTCTATTAATTTTTTTTTTTTGTTTGAGGTATTTATTACATAGGGATATGGTGGATTGAAAATATGATTGTTGAGTTTATAATTATGTTTTGTTATTGGATTGAGTGGTGGTAAAAATAATAAATTCGTGAGTCTTATAAATGAACAATATTTTATTTATTGCTTAAAAATTATAATTTTCAATGAGTTATGTTAGTATTTATTTTTTTCCTAGAGGCATTTGTATAGATGATGTTGTTTTGATGATTTTTTATATATTTTTATGACAGTTCCATTAATATGGAGGATATAATCGGTAATATATTTCGAATTATTTTAAAAATAGATTTGGTATGAATATTTTTAGGCAGTTCCTTTTAAATTTGGACAATTATTTTAAATTTTTTTTTGTTATATAGTAAGTTCAAGGTCGGGCAATAACTAGTAGATAAATATAAGAGAGAATTTTAATGTTAGCCAAACTCCTAAAATTTAAGAGTTGTTAGTTTTTAAATTTATTTTAATTAAATATAACTACTGAGGGTATTTAGACAATAAAAATCAAAATATTTATAAATCTATAAATTTATAAAGAAAGATTGGTCTCTAAATTTTCCTTTAATTATTTTATTCCTCTACTCCAAGCCCTAGCTTTCTTTAATTAATATATTTAAAAATTTCCGTCCAAGTCAAGTTATAGACTTTCCCTTTTGTTTGAAGTTTTGGACACACCAACAACTGTACGGCATTAGACTTTGAATGCTGCTGTTGGTCAATATCTGTGCAGCACGAGTGTATTTTGATCGAGTCTGAGTAATTATTATAACCTTTAATCCATGTGAACACATGAATTAAAAGGAATCCTTTGCAGTTCACACCTGAAATGGAATAAATCAATTCCAGTTTCCACAAAATATCTCTTTTGTGTTCTAAGTTTCCACCTTCTTATTCTTAGTTCGTAAGAGTCACGAGACAAACAGGCGAAAATGAAAGGTGGAGAATACCTGAAATTCTTGGTAGTTGAAGCTCCATCATATGTTATATTGATTTTTCAAACACACATCTCAGTTCTTTCAAGTCCATTCAAATTCATCCAAGAAAGGGGACAAGTGAAATAATGGGCAAAACCTTGATCAATGTTAGGAATGATAACTGAGCTAAGGTATTCCACCTCAGTTCGGATAGGACTTGACTCGAATTCAGTTCGTATTTTAAACGAATCGAGTTTAAACAATTTTTTAGATTCATTTAAAAAATGAGTCTAAAAAACTCAACTTGAGTTTTTAAAACTTGACTCGTTTATATATAAAACAGTCGAGCTATTTGGGCTTGGATTGAGTTTGACTTGCTTTAGGCTTAGCTCGGGTTCAACTCATTTTCTAAATCAACCAAGCTTAAATAATTTTTTAGACTCGTTTTAAAAAATAAGCTCTATGGACTAACAAAATTCGACTCGGTTATCAGCCATAATCAATGTGTGACAATAGATATAAATATTTTGCCATGATAGTTCACTAAACTTTTCTGTTCTCGCCTTTTACAATTTTCTTTTCTATTTCCAAAATGTATAAGGAGATAAAGAGAAAATCAAACATAAACAACCGGGTTTAATCTTTTTGAGCACCATTTATTCTTTCAAAATCATGTCATTCAAATGGTCAAATAGTCAATCTTTGTTAAAAAATTTGTTATGTCTTAAGGAGAAAGATACAGAAAGCGACACCATGGAACAATAGATGCATTTTCTTTTCTTTTCATTTTAAAAAAAAATAAAAATAAAGGGGAAGTTAGGTTCACAGATCTTTCACTATGAAATTAAAATTCAACTATACATAGAATGGTTCCCTCCCGTACAAGATAGGGGGAATAGCTGGATTATGAGATTACTTTTTTGAGTGTGAAATCGTGAGTCAAGCTGACCTAAGAAGTTGGGTATTCCTTCTTAAGAGGACACTAAATCTCCAGATCTTGCTAGCCAGGCTTAGTCTTTCAAAATTCAATCTTTCCCCTTCTCTCGATTCTGAACCCAAGGAATCACTCTTATAGTAGAGTTGGAGGTTGACTATGTCCCCAACTTCTCTTTATTAAGACACTCAGTTGTGTACTCTAATTGTAATAAAGATATTGTACCACAAGTGCTGATCCCAAAGAAAGCAGTTGGCTCTTCCTGCATCCATGCATAAATAATTAGTAAGTAAGGTCCTTGAATTCTGCCTGCCAAAAGGCTAAGTCGAGCGCTTCACCATGTAGGGGATCGTAGCTAGCTATAGTATCACACGATTGTTTCCTCTTGCTTTTGCTTTGTCCCTTCTTTCCAAAATTGCCTTATTTTACTAATTTTTGGCACTCGTTATGTCAGCAACGTAAGTCAGTAGAACGTATGCTAGGAAAGAAGAGAATTAGGCGAAATCAGTCTTGTTGTTGCTTCTCAATTCACACCAAACCTAAAATCCGTCCCACCCTAGGTGTGAGAACTATGTCTAAATCAATGATATTTAGCCTTAGATTCCACATATGTAGGCATTGATGATCACGTTTTGAGCTTCAGTTTGTAATTGTGCTAAGTTTAGTAAAGCATAGATTGAGTAGTTTGAGCTTGAAATTAATTGTTGAGAGATGAAGTGAAAACTAAATGAGTTTGGGTGGTGGACATACTAAAAATAGGAAAAACAAGAGATCGGTACACAATATGAAACTTATTTGGAAAAAAAGTATACATTGTAAAAACATTTGTACCTAAAATAAAAAATAACTCTTTTGGAGTTGAAGAGTTTTCTTCCACAAAGGAAACCAACGTTAAGATATTCAAGAAACAACAAATGCTCTGTTTTCTCCACCATTGGCACTGAAATTTGCATGATTTGAGGATACAATTTTTAAATTCAAACAGTGTTCACATCATCTACGCCAAACTCAATTCTCTCATACTATCACATTACAAAGAAGAGTGTCAAAGAAATCCATTATTCTTGAGGTTTTTATTGTGAGGAACACGCATCGTCGACATTGTTGGACTCACTGGAAAGAAAACGAGGGTTTCACCATGAATAAAACAAGAGTTCATCTCATTGTGAAGAAAATTGAAGGATTTCACTATGAAGAACATACACAACTCCCTATCTTTTTCAACATATATTTGTTATAATGTCCATCACTAACAAATTGCCAATAATAGCAAAAAAAATATGTAAAAGCAATGTGACAGTATCACAATTACTAGTGTTAATGTCACATTGCAATAGTGATAATGTCATTGTAATAGTAATAATGTTACACAACATAGTGATAATGTCTAATTATATTATAGAATGATATCTGAAGTCTACAAAAAAATAAGAAATTGAATCCCACACTTCAATGCCTAAAAAAATAAAATATTTAGAAAACAACTAATGTGTATCTACACACAACACATTCCTAAGAAAAAGACCTATACACAAAAGAAAATTCGTATGGCACTTCCCCACAAATAAGTAGTATAAAGTGTAGCTATCCACAAATTTCCCGTAAAAATATTGTTTGTGATCCAGGTATATGGGCTGGGTGGTAAGTGACAGTTTAAGGCTGGCTGGGCTAAACATAACTTGTTTAAGGTTGTTACGAACCTTAAATCGCCATCGTCATGACCATGACCATGACCATCTTGCCGTCTCGTATTCTTAGGTCTATGTTCTACTGAGGCCTTTGATTGGGTCGTGGCCCACTAATAAGGCTCGGCAATGGACCTCATCTCTAAAACTCTCTCTCGAATGGTCCAAAAGTAGGAACCAAACGAATTGAATTCAATTGAAAATCTTCAGGTGATTCAGTGATCAAATCTGGCTTTTTGCAAACAAAAAATCTCAGATTCAGTACTTTCACATTCCATAAAAGTCAATCATTTGTATTCTTCGGGGCATATATCCTTAAACTAGCTTAAATTATAGTGACCCACTCAGAACTCGAGTGAGTAGTATATAATATGAGAATTGTCAAAATTTAATCATAAAAATATTGTTACGAATTTAATTATACATGTCTAAATTTAGTACTATTTGAATTCAACTATACACATTTATAAAGTAAACACAATATAACTTAGACACGATACAAATTATACTCGTTATAGTTCCCTCATTGTCAATTTGAGTTCTCATTGAGATGTACCAAATTAGAAGACAACTTTAGCAAACAATACTCCAATTTCATAATTCAATATAATGTTGTACCATCCCAAATTCACAATGACCCATGTGACTTATATCAAAGCACAGAAAATTTGAGTGCTTGTAAAATGTGTAATAGGACTCGCACAATTACTTGAACCCATCCCAAAATAAAACTAGCGGGGTCCATGGAAAGCACATGTACGCTAGCTGCTGCACTAGATCACTGAGATTACCTCTAGTGCTCGCCAAGCTTCCCTTCTCTATCTTCAACAACTCCGAATCCGACCAAAAAACAACGTGGCTCTAAACAAAGGCCCTTCATTACATGCAACCCCTGCATGAGCAGCAATCAACACGTGACATCACTTCCTAAACACGTGCCACCCTCCTCTCTCCCCCCACCCCACCCCTCCTCCTTCATTCATCCTATAAAAGTACCTCAATTCTCCACTCAAATATGTCCTAAACCCTTCAAATACACCATTAATTTTCTTCTTCTGGTTCCACTTTCAAGCTTCAAAATGGCTGAGCATCTACGTCAGCAGCAGCAGGAGCAGCCAAGGTCATATCAGGTGGTGAAGGCCGCCACCGCTGCCACGGCTGGTGGTTCCCTCCTAGTTCTCTCCGGCTTGACACTAGCCGGAACTGTGATATGTCTCACTCTGGCCACCCCTTTGCTGGTCATATTCAGCCCAGTTCTTGTACCGGCGACGATTACTGTGTTCCTGATAATCTCTGGGTTCTTGGCTTCCGGTGGGTTCGGCGTGGCGGCACTGTCGGTTCTTTCGTGGATCTACAGGTACGTGACAGGTAGGCAGCCACCAGGGGCGGAGCAGCTGGACCAGGCTCGGATGAAGTTCGCTATGAAGGCTCGGGAGATGAAGGACAAGGCTGAGCAGTTTGGACAGCAGCATATGGGTCAGCAGGGTTCTTAAGCAAGGTCTGCATGCACTTGATCTAGACCTCACTTTGGTGAAGATCAAAAGGGCTACATTGCAAAGTTTGTTATATGGTTCACTGGCCATCCTCAATGTGTCTTTTTTTTTTCTTTTTTTTTTTTTAAATTTTGTTGTGTGTGTCCTTTAAATTTGCTTCTTGGGGTTTGTTCAGTTTGTTGGAGTCATATATTGTAATATTTGGTTGATCTTTTGTCACCCAAAAAATTAGCCAAAAAAATACAAAGTAATAATAAAAGATTGCCATTCGGCCCATTCCCAACAACATCGGGATCTAAAAAATTGAACCTAATTTTGGACGTAATCAGGCGACTGATATTGTTTAATCAGCATGTATACGTGAAATTACTTTTGCCAGCATTTTTGTTGGTGGGAGATCTTTTTCACTTTGTAAGATACAATATAAGTAAGTTGTGGAATGAAGATGAGGCATTCAGTGGCAGGATCCAGGTGTACAAATGAAATAGAAGAGAGTATGGTAGTTAAGATTTAAGTTAAGCTTTCATGATTCAGCTGTTGGAAAGAATGTGGACTGATCAATCAATGCATTAATTCTGCTAGCTATGGACTTTAATGGAGAGGTCATTTCTCAGAGACTGGAGGTCATTGAATCCAGAGACCTGTCAAGGGAAATTTTTAAATTTTTAAATAGGAAACCGGTGTAGTCTCAACAGAACCACAATGTCCTAAGTTAGGTGTAGTCTCAGCAGAACCACAATGTCCTAAGTTAGGTGGTGTCAGATGAAAGGTGGTGAAGGAACCTTTTGTGTGTGTACTAATTCTCATTAATGAGAGTTTTTATAGTTGAAGTCGAGTGGGACTTTGGTTTAGATGGGTTATCGTTATGGCTGGTGAAGGAACCTTTTGTGTGTGTACTGATGAGAGTTTTTATAGTTGAATTTGAATGGCATATACCGGTTACTAAGAGTGTCGCTAGATGCTTTTAGTTCATTCATAATAACCAAGAGTCTCGTTTGATGCTTTTAATTCATTCATAATAACCGACAATGTATGTAATTGAGTTGAAAATTTTAACATTGCATTTAAATCTCTCATATAATATTGATTATTAAGAGTCTTGATAGAAACTTGTGGACAACTTTATCAGAGAGGCCAAGTCAAACCATGACAAGTATAACTTTATCATCTTGTCCATCCTATCATCTTTAACCCTCATTATCCTTTTATGAAAGGCTGGGATGATAATTGGGATCTTTGATTGTGTCAAGGAGATTGGGAATGAAAGTCGATTTTTTTGTTGCGGAACTCTGACCAGGGAAGAGGTATTATATACTCTGACCAGGGAAGAGGTATCATATATAATTTAGACAATCTTAAAAATGAGAAATGATAAATGAGATGAGAAGTAAGGTGAAGGATTTTGAGTTGATTATGGTGGTGGTCGACCGCTTTTTCAAGTTACCCCTAGGGCTAATTATGCGTTGTTGAGTGTGCTAAGTTAACTCATACATGTGTCCCAACACGTGTCAGCGAATGTCGGTAAAGTTCCAAGTGCGTGCCGACCTGAAGACTGTAGAGTGATGTCCGACTTTTGTGCTCTGGATTATATCCATCAAATCATGGACCATCAATTTTGCTGTTATAATGCATCATAGTAATTGAACTGATATTGATATAGTAATTGATGTGTCCACCATTTTTTCCATTAATTATACTGTCCTAATTGATTTTGTGTACAATTGGCATTGGAGATTGGGCTATAGGTCCGGTATATGTTCAACAAAATGTTATGTTATTTAAACTTAATTTTTTGATTTTATTTATTAATATAATAATGCATCTATAGAAATTGTGATTGTATGCTATGCTTTTTTATCAATTATTCCACCCTATTCGATTTCGTGGATAATTGCATTGGAGATTGGGCTATAGGCCTTGTATATGCTCAACAAAATGTTATTTAAATTAAATTTATTAATTTTATTTATTGATATAATGCATCATAACCATTAAACCTTATAGTGATTGAGACTGATCGCCATTTTTTTTACGTTAGTTATTTAGCCCTATCAGTAATGCTATACTGACCAAGTTTATAGTAAAAATGACATGATAGTTGACTTAGGTTTCTTTATTTGGTGTCATATCATTTGAGCCCTCATAAAGACTTCAAATAATAAAGGGTTTTTTAGGTGTGGGTACATTTTCTAGTACTTATTTATCCAAAAGTGTATGGATAAATGGTTTACTCTTTTAAGTACATTTTTTAATAAACTTTTTATGTTTAGGTACAAAATTCAAATGAAGTGAAATGCCTTTTACTTAATCACCCCTCCTTAAATTATGCAGTCATGATTGACACATATTTTAGGAAAGAAATATTTAAAGATTACATATTTGTTATTTTCTTTAATTTTTGAAATTTGAATGTACAAGTTTGAGATAGATTTATGGATAGATTGGCAGTATTTTAGGAAACAAATATATAAACTTTACAACTTTGTTAATTTTTGAATTAAATGTATGTGTTCAAATTGTTAGTCTTCTTCAACTGATTTGGCTTCTTCTGCCTTATTCTTCTTCAATGGCTTTTTATTTTTTCGGAGGTGATTTTCTTTGAAAAAAGAATTGAAAATACCAAACATCGTCATCGGATTGAAGGTGAGTTGTTAATAATTTTGTTTCTTCATTATTTCGGTCAAATTTTTTTTTTTTTTTTGGATTTTTCCATGTTTCGATTTTTTTTGTATGGTGGTTTATGAAAGAATAAAAAACTAGTTTTCAATTCAAATGGGTGTAAATGGTTCTTACGAGTGTAACTATTTTTAGTGTACACGAAATAATTATATTTTGTATATTATTCGATCAACTCTTTTTTTTTTGTAAATTAATATGTTTGATTTTTGTGTATCTTTTGGTCGTTGGTGGGATGAATGGAAAAAACTGGTTTAAGTTTAATGGTTATAACTGTTTTTAAAAGTTTTTTAAAAAAACTGTTTTTAAAAAACTGATTTGGATTATCTATTTTGGAAGATCCTGTTATTTATTTTTTTTATGCTTATTTACCAGTACGTAGATAATTACTGAATTGCTTTGTATTAATGTAGTACATAACTGTTTAATGTAACTGTTGTTCTTTTCCTTTTGAATTGATATAATGGCATTTGTTTTTTTAATGTCTTAATCAGGAATGAATGGAATGGTGTTGCTTGTCTGCAAATATGATGTTTGAAACTTTTATTATCAGAT
>CM042185.1:4046157-4060154 GCA_023539305.1 Ilex asprella
CAAGTAATTATAACGAGAAAGCATAATGTTAATAATAAATGAGTCAACACGTTCAAAAATATAAATTACACGGGAGAATTTCTGCAATGAATGGAGATAGCAATCCTATCGATAATGAACTTGAAACAACCAAAAGGGTCAAAAAAGGATTGGGTGAACACTCGACTATCCCCTCCGAAACTTAAGTCAGTAAGTGTCTAGAGGCTTGAGCACAATGTATTTCCCAGCTTAGTCTTGTGTACATTTGTTTTTATCTTTCTGAGGAGCATTTATATTTGCATTAGAAATGAGTGCAAGGACGTGGAGTCTTATCTTGACATTTAATGACTTGCACTTTTATCCATGCATAATGAGTGTTCTCTACTCAGATCTTTGTGTTGTTAATGCTCGGGGTAATAGGATAGGTGGTCGGGGTCACTCCAAGCAACTATAACTATCACCAGATACTCAAGTTTTTTTTATTGACGCCTAACACCTATAACCGAATGTTTAATGCTTGCATTATAGTACGTTGGGGCTTGCCAAGGACATGTGATCGGCGCAAAAATTATTAATGCTTTGCAATCATGACTGTCAACTTGAGTCTCGAAGGTGCAAGGGCTCATTAACAGCCCTATCCTAGTCACTCTAATCCTCATTAATTAGCTGTCAAGTCTTCTTAAATGTTGGTGCCAGTATGTGTACTCGGCTCTTCCGAGTAATAATTTCTCAGGGCCATCTCCCGGCGTCTTTTGAGTTTTATAACAACTATATCAATTCACATGTCAACTTGGATGTTGCTGAGTCGCCTAAAGTCCCGTTATAAACTATAAAACTCGAGTAGCCTGAGTAAAAATAAGTTCCTAATTCATATAAAACAATATTCAGGTGATGCTTTTTGTTTAAAATTGTTGACGAATTTAGATATACAGACATCAAGGGTTCAAGTCCCTCTCTCTCTTCCTTCTTCCCCCCCAAAAAAAAAGAAAAAAAATAATAATTTAATGACTTGATTATTTAGAGACAGGTGTAAAGATTTCAAAATTTAAACTACAATTTGCCGAAATTTATTTGTGGGAAAGAGGAAACAATGTATATCTCTATATACCTAAGTGGGTGTAACTTAGTTAGTAATCTTCAAATCTTGATCCCCAAGTAAATTCAATTGAATATCAAAATAAAAACTTAAATTGAGATTGCCAAATCTCAACTACCCTACAGTTTGTTTTTATTTTCCCATTTAATGCAGAATCTGAGCAGCATGATTTTCTATCATATTTGGATTAATCCATCATTAAGAAGGAAGCCCATTGATTAAATCCACAGTTTTTTGCATCCATGTGGCTTGTTACATTGAATAACTACTTAATAATATTATAAAAATAGAATTTTCATACATAATTTTTAAACAGGATTTATAAAGCCACTAAATTACTTCATTTCAAAACAACTAATTATTAATATCATATCATTTTTTATGATATTTCTAATGTAAAATTCTATTTCTAAAACTTTTTTTTATAATCCACAAACTATTATAAATGACAATATACTACTCTATATGAGTTACCTACACGTGTAGAGGTTTATGGATTCTCAGACTCAAAAAGTAATTTATAACGAGATCAACCGTGGCAACTATTAAACTCGAGAGAGTAGTCGACCCAATCTTTGACACCCTGTAAAAAAAAATCTATAATTGGAATTGTGGGTATTTCCTAAATATGTGTGACCCTTTTGGTAATTACTAAAATTACTTGAGACGGTCAATTCAGCGTTAAAAAGGGGATAGTCACGACATTACTGTAATATCTCCAAATCTTTCTAACTATAAATACACAAAAGCTAAACAGAAGTCCTATATAAACAAGGAACCTCATTCAAGCCATGTTCTTCGGCTGTTGATATTGATTGTGTCTTCTACGTTGTTTGATACATATTTAGAGAGAAAGAGAAAGAGGTGGGGGATGGCCAAGGAATTGGCGAGGAAGTGTTCTCATTGTAAACACAATGGCCATAACTCAAGAACATGTAATGGAAAAGGTTGCATCAAGCTTTTTGGTGTCACGATTAACCTAGTAGAAGATGAGAAGAACCATGAATTAGTTGAATCTATGAGGAAGTGCAAAAGTATGGGGAATTTACAGGCGTGTAACACCGAACACATTGATGCCGGGTATCTTTCTGATGGTCTTATTCACGAGAGGGCCAAAGCAGCCCATGAACGAAAGAAAGGTAATCTGTCATTTCTCTGTTTTTTTTAAACAATTTTTATTGATTGCTTGATTATCAAAGGATTTTAATAAATTTGTATGTAGTTTTTCATACAGATTATGAATTTATGGTACTTTTCTGCTGATAAACTCTTGTTTGTGACCTTTTAGATTAATTGGGTTACAACCTTGGATAAACAGAAAATATACCAAATGATACAGTTTTTTTTAATAAATCAAATTTATGTATCTCAGTTTTGAGTCATTCTTTATCAAATTTGGATCATCCACTTGGATGATGATCTATGAGTTTTGCAAATTGGTTTCCTTATAAAGAATCTACTTCATTCATAGGGACACCATGGACGGAGGAAGAACACCGAGCCTTCTTATTTGGATTGGAAAAGCTAGGAAAAGGTGATTGGAGAGGAATTTCAAAGAAATTTGTGCCTGCCAGGACCCCAACTCAGGTGGCTAGTCATGCACAGAAATATTTCTTAAGGCTGGCCGGAACTGAAAAGAAGAGACGGCGATCGAGCCTCTTCGACATGTCCTTCAAAGAACCAGTAATCCATCTCTTCCCCATCTTATCCTCTCTTTCAAAAAAGTTGTATTCATGACTTTGTGATTTTACAGACTTCACCTCCTCAAGCTTCCTCTGCTTCACCCTCTCATAAGGCTCCTGAAATATCACAACTTGTAAGTTTTTGCATTGTGAAAACATTTTTGAACACTTCACTCACTGTTATTTAAACCATAGAAAGATTTATTGATGGCTTGTTAGTCATACAGGCTAGTACCTCCCTTGTTGCTCCTTTGAAGAACATTGGTGAAATACAAGGGCAGGTAAGTCTTACCTGTCTGCTAGTATAATTGAAAGTTGTGTGAAATGTATGATAACTTATCTCCAATGTCTCTTCATTATCTTACAGGCTAGCACACCAGGGCCTATTGCAACCTTTGAAAAGCCACCACTTTCACCCATGTCTAGGAGTTATGGAGTTACAGATTTCCATGGTATGCCATACATGGTACGAGATTCATATTACTATCAAATTCATTTTGATTGAATCTAGTTATTTTTTTATATTTATGAAGTTATAGTACCTCTGTTACCCCCACTTCCTTCAATGCAAAGGGCGAGCTACCCTTAAACAAAAAGGCCCTAAGAGGGTTCTTCTGCATACATTTATATAAGCCCTAAACCGAAGTAAGTAGCCCTGAGAGCCGAACTAAACTTTTGTTAGGAGTAGGTTTGGGTTTGTCCCTTTTATGTATTACTGAAGAGGTACCAAGCCTCTATGCAAGTCTTCCTAAAAAGGCAACTTTACTATAGATAGGGTGTCAGCATTTTTGTTTCATTAACAGTTTTTTAGCTTTGCCTGGGCTAGTGTGAAATGAAATTCTGTGGCCAACTGAGCTAAAATCATTCTTCAACTTCCAAACTAGCTGTGTTTTTTTTTTGATCCAAAAACTAGCTGCGTTGAGTGACCAAAGTGATGACTAAAACTGGTAGTTGATCTGTCACACCCCAACTTCAAGGGCATGATTGGTCGTGAACCATAGATCCATAACATATGGAACACGTAAGCTTAACAATAAGCGAGTGGAAAACAACATTAACACTAAATTGATCTCATATCAATATGTCAAAGTAACATACCTAAACTTGTTTGCCCCAATTATCTAAACAAGTAAAGATGGTTATACGATATATGCTACGGAGGTCACAACACTATTAGTTAGGGGTGTCCATGGATCGAGTTATCTACGGGTCCTGTTAATCGGCCCAAAAAAATAGGCCCGATAGTTGGCCCGAGCCCGAGCTGAGCCCAATATCCTTTAAAAAAAGGCTTGAGTTTATCCTAAACCCACTACCCGGCCCAAAGTCCGACCTTATAACCCGCCCACATACTCGAAGCCCACATAACATATATATATATATACAAATCTATAGTAATAATAAAAGTACACTATTAAGAAAAAAATTTGATTGACTACTTTAACCCTAAAACAATATATAAAGACAATACTAACCTTATTTAATTTAAAACTCATATTAATAAGACTAGATTGATGTTAAACTTTTAATTGGACAACTTGACTCTCACAATACTAACATTATTAATATGAAATTTATATTAATAAAACTTCATTAATATTACACATAGTCAAGCCTTTCATATTCTTTCTTTTAAAAGATAAAAATGAATTGTTAAAATAATAAAATTTACTATTATTTATTTCTATCTATTTTTATTAATTGGTGACAAGTTTCTGAATTTTTAAATAAAATTGCATAAAAGCACTAAAGTCTTATTTAATATAAGATTTATTTCAATATAATTTGGATAATATTATCAAACTCTCGCTTTTTATTTTCTTCTATTTTATGTTTTAGTTTTAATAAATCTTCTTTAGTTATGTTTATTGGTAATATTAGAAGCCATTTTATTTGTATCGATTATCAATGCTACGAATATGTTCAATATTGCATTAAATTATTTATTACAACTTAAAATTTTAAATTTGCTCAACCAATTTTATAATTAAATGACCACCATAACTTAAAATAGTTCGCTTCCAATAAGCCTAACAAAAGCCCGCCCAAACATGCCCGCAAAGCTCGCCCAATAGGTGACGGATTGGACTGCGGGTAGCTTACCCCTATCCTAGCCCGACCCGATCCACCATTTGCCTAAGTACGGGCTTAGGCCTACATTACCCAAGTCCCGCTTGAAAAAAAATTCACAAGCTAGGCCCGGCCCATGGACAACCCTACTATTAGTCCCCAATCAATTCCCTGAGTCTGTTATTGACACTTCAATCCTTTACCTGGAAAAATATTATTTTGAAAACATGAACTAAAAAGCTCAGTGAATGAAAATGCATGCATATTCAAAGTGGTTAAAAAATATATTTAGCATATGACATGTAAATGAAAGATTTGAAAAAATAACTTCATCAAGATAAATTTCTCAAGAATAACACAATCGGATTTCAACAAGAAATTATACCACAATGGTGAATCATATCATAGTGGTGGAGACTGTACGATATCTAATAATTGATGGGAACCAAATACCAAATGCCAGAATATATCTCATGATTGTTTCAACATCGTTCTTAGGGTCACCACGAGTTAGTGTCGGGGAACTGTTCCCTAAAATGATTCGGTGAAGGTCATCAGGACTCACCAGACACTGTTCCTTCAACCGTTAAGCACTAAGGTCACCTCAGCCTCCCCGGGTTTGTTCCCAAGTGGCCAGAGTCACCCGCATACAGAGAAATAATTTTTCTGGACTTTTAATTTTGGTCTCATTCACCATCACTAAGTCTCACCATATAAATAAGTGATTGAGTCACAATACTTCACAAAAGAATTCATCAAAGTAAGGAGAATAGTATGCCACAAGTATTTAGACACTTAGTAAAATATTTTGTAAAGGTAGTAATGAACAAGCATGGTGTATTATTTTTAAAATGTTTAGAGATACAAGGAATTTTCAAAGATACATAGCATGTCAAACCACTCACCTCAAGTCCAAAGGAAACGATTTGTCACCGGATGTTGATTGAGAAGTTGTCGATCCCTTACATTGTTCTTCCACGGTTTTGTTTCTTCTTATGTGAAGTATCCAACCTTCCTTTTCTCTCTCTCTCTCTCTCTCTCTCTCTCTCTTTTAGTGGGAGCTTAATATGTTTTCATCCTAATTTAATAACCAAATCCCCTATTTATAGGCTTTCAAGACTTCTAGGAATATTTTAGAATGTAGAAATGTGTCATTATTTCCTTGGTGTTCCAACGTCTCTAAAATCTTCTAAAACCTTCTGGACTCTTCCAAAGTACTCTAAGTTCCTCAATGTTCTAGAACCTTCCAGATCTTTCTAGAAACTTCTTCAACATTCTATGTTATTTTTGAACTTTCTAGAATCTTCTAGAACTTTCTAAAAATTTATCCAACATTTTAGATTCTTCTAGACTATTCTAGAAACTTCTCTAATATTCTAAATTTTTCTTGACTATTTTAAATTTTTCTTTAAAATTTTTGTTTTTCCTTCTAAGATAATATTTCTTAACTAGTTCCTTGTCAAAATGGAACAGAGTATTACATGATGTTAGAGTAGTTAGGATATTTAGTCTTAAAGGTGGTTTAGTCCTTTTGTTCTTTTATGTTGCCCTACTATATAAGGGTCTTTTGTATATATTTTTCTATTATGTTGTTCTGGTTAAGTGTGCCTCAATAATATTTTCTTTTTCTTTTCTCTTATCTTCTCTATGATTGATCAAAGTTATCATGCGATCGGAGCATGTTGCTATCCTAATGTAATGCACAATAGCATTCATCGGAGGAAGAAACTTTAAGTAGTGAGGGTTGATGTCATCTGCCTGGATGCTAACGTCATCTACAAGTAGCCACCAGAGACACCCATTGGCTCGATTCACCGCTTTTCTTGTTGTGCTTCCTTGCGTATCTCTAGTTTCTCAAAACTTCGGATCCATCCCTTTGGTGGAAGTGTGGCGGTGCTTCTTAATCATGTTCCTGACTGATTGTGACTGGTTCTCAAAATCAGCAACAAGATTCGCCTTGTGTGACTGGTTGTGAGCCGTGTGATTCTTCGACAACATACAGTCTCTCACTGAAAGTGGTTGGTGTGTGGCTCTGTAGACTTTGCTTGGATTTCTTTGATTTTTTTTTTTTTAGTTTGAATCTGCTCCACAAGGTGCGATTTAGGGCTCATGGTGTTTGGCGCAAAGATTCTAAGCTTTGTGATCTCGGTTGGGTTGTTCGCTACACATGAGCATCGTCTTGCTCCCTGTGTTCTAGTGTGGTGTTCAATGTTGCACAGATTTTGTGTCTTGGTGTTGTCTTCGATTTGATTTGTTGTTTATTTTTTTGGATATGAGTTTCTGATTTTTTAGATCTGAGTTGTTGGTTTGCTAATCCTGTGGTTGAACGTGATTCATCAGCTTGTAGTTGTTGAGTTGTTGGTTTTTCTACCTCTTGGCTATTAGATGGTTGCATAAGCTTCTCTACCTACTGAGTGGTCGCAGAATCTGCTAGGTAGAAATTATTTGTTTTGGGCTTTGGGTCTTTGGTTAGGCCTGGTGTTCAAATTTGGGCTTTTGACTGTTTGGTTATTTGGGCTATTGGTTGTTTGCTTTGGGCTCACTTCTAGATTTGGTCTTGGCTATCATTCACTTGTGCTGGATTTGGACACTTTTCTTTAGAATATGACAAACGACGATTTTGGTTCTCTTTAGGCCACTTTTGAGACATCAACCCCCAGTATGACTACAATTAATAATTAGTTGCAAAGACTCCTCTCACTCCGACAACCTAATGATCTCTCAGTCTGCTCTTCAGTAAGTTCATTCACTTCGGGCCCTTCAGATATACCTTGAACTGCTTGGGTTTTTGATTCAGGTGCTACACATCATCTGACCAATGACTCTTCCTTGTTTGCATCAACTTTCTCTCCTTCATCTGTATCTGTACCTGCAGCAAATGGCAGTCAAATATCTTTGGCTGGTGTTGGGACTATTATTTCTCCTTACCTTATATTTTCAGATGTCTATTATATCCCTTAACTTACTTTGAATTTGATTTCAGTCAGTCAATTACTTGATTCTGGATTTTTAGTTCAAATTTCTTCTTTTGGCTGTGTTGTGCAGGATCCACATTCTAAGAAACTGATTGGGACAAGTAATACAAAGGGAGGACTGTATGTATTGGACGAGTTACATGTTCCAAATATTGCAGCTTCTACTGTTAATTTGTCATCTTTTCATTTGAGTCCACAGTCTTCTAGTTTTTACTTGTGGTATTCTCATTTGGGTCATGTTTCTCATTCTCGTTTGAAATATTTATCCTCCACTAATAGTTTGGGTAATTTAGAGTGTCATGACATTTCTAGTTGTAGTGGATGCAAGTTAGCTAAATTTATTGCATTACCTTTTACTAAAAGTCTTACTAGCTCTCTTGCACCGTTTAACCTTCTTCATTTTGATGTTTGGGGGTCTGCTCCTATTTCCACAAAATGAGGGTCCAAATATTATGTATTATTTATTGATGACTATACCAGATATTGTTGGGTCTATCTCATGAAACATCGTTCTGAATTCTTTTATGTATTCACTGTTTTTCGTGCTATGATACGTACTCAATATTCATCTGTTATTAAATATTTTCAATGTGACCAAGGAGGAGAATATTCTTTCAATTCTTTTCATGATCTATTAAATCTGATGACACTGTTTGTCAATCTTCTTGTACTGACACACTTGAACAAAAATAGTGTAGCAGAGCGCAAATACCAACATATTATGAAGACGTCACGCTCTCTCTTGCTATCAGCAAATGTCCCAAGCTCTTTTTTGGGGGGAAATAGTTCTTACTGCGGTCCATCTGATTAATTGCATTCCCACTGTCATCACCCAAGGAATTTCTCCTTTTGAAAAATTATGTGGTAAGCTACCTGATTATTTCTCTTTGCGAAAATTTTGGGTCCACCTGTTTTGTTTTACTTACTGGTGTTTTTCGTACTAAGCTCTCTGCTCGTTCAGCTTATGTGTTTTCCTTGATTATGGTAAGGGTCAAAAGGGGTTTCGTTGATATGATCCTGTTTCACACAAACTTTATGTCTCTCGTCATGTTATTTTCATGGAGCATATTCATTTCTTTTCTATTTCATTCAGTTCTTCACATTTGCATAAATCTGATCTCATTTATATTGACCCATTTCCGGCTGATGTTCCCTTTGACACTTATGTTGGTGATATGACTGTTTCTGATGTACCCTTCACTCGTCCCCCTATTGTGCATACATAAGTTCATAGGAATCCAGTTATTTCCTCTACAAATGTGGTGCCTCCCCCTTTTTTCTCCTGCTACCCAATCAAATTTAGACAACGTGGATCATACCCCGCATTATCCTCAACGCTCTCGCAAATGTCCAGACAGGTTTGGTTGGAGTAACACTTGTTATTCTCCTGACTTTTGTTCTTTCCTTACTATTATTTACTCCTTATCTGAATCCACCTCCTACAAGGAGGCTTTACTTGATCCATTTTGGAAACAGACTATGTGAAAGGAGTTGTCTACCTTCCATAAGACTAGAGCTTGGGAACTAGTGTCTTTACCACCTGGTAAATGCCTCATTGGTTATAGGTGAGTTTATAAGATACAAACCAAATCTGATGGTTCTGTGAAACGGTATAAAGCTCGATTAGTAGCCAAGAGTTTTGCTCAGAAGTATAGTATAGACTATGATGAGACTTTTGCCCTTGTTGCGTAGATGACCACTGTTCGCACCGTGATTGCAGTTGCTGCCATTTGTCAATGAAATTTGTCTCAAATGGATGTGAAAAATGTATTTCTTCATGGAGATTTAAGTGAAGAGGTTTTTATGACTCCTCCTCTTGGATTGTCTCATAGTCTTGGTCAAGTATGTCGGCTTCACCGAGCTTTATACGGCCTTTAGGCTCCCAGGGCATGGTTTGTCAAAAAATTTTCGGTTATTTGTGACTTAGATTTTCGTGCCAGTGACCATGATTTTGCTCTCTTTTTACGGTCTACTTCCTTAGGTTCTATTATTCTCTTACTATATGTTGATGATATTATTATTACGGGTGATGACACTGCTGGCATATGCTTATTGAAATCCCAGTTGCAGGACCATTTTGAGATAAAAGATTTGGGGGCAGCTTAGATATTTCTTGGGTATTGAGATCACTTCTTTTCCTAAAGGTTATCTTCTCTTTCAGTCCAAGTATGTTTCATATGTTATTCAACGAGCTCATTTATCAGATAATCGAACTGTTGAAACACCTTTAGAGCTCAATGTTCGTTACTCTTCTTCTGATGGTACTCTCATGTCTGACCCTACGCTCTATCGTGCTATTGTTGGGAGTTTAGTATATCTTACAGTCACTCGTCCAGAAATCTCCTATGATATTCATGTTGTTAGTCAATTTGTTGCCTCACCTACCACTATTCACTGGGCTACGGTTCCTCGTATTCTTCGGTATCTTCGAGTTACTGTACACCAAAGTTTGTTATTCTCCTCCTCTTCCTCTATGGAACTCAAGGCTTATTCTGATGCTGACTGGGCTGGTGACTCTATGGACCGTAAGTCCACTACGGATTTTTGTATTTTCTTCGGTGATTCTCTTATTTCTTGAAAAAACAAGAAACAAACTGTTGTTTCTCGTCCATCTGCTAAGCTGAAAATTGTGTTATGGCATCTACTGTAGCTAAGATAGTTTGGTTACGATGGCTCCTTGCTGATCTTGACATCATGTTACCTATGCCGACTTCTATGTATTGTGACAATACCAGTGCTATTTAGATTGCTTATAACTCAGTCTTTTATGAGCGCACAAAACATACTGAGATTGATTGTCACTTTGTGCGTCATCATCTTCAGTTGGGCACTATCTCCCTCCCTTTTCTTTCTTCCACTATGCAATTAGCAGATTTTTTCACAAAATCGCATACTATTACTCCTTGTCGTTTTCTTCTTGGCAAACTCTTGATATTTTTTCCTACCACATCATGAGTTTGAGGGAGGGTGTTAGAGTAGTTAGAATATTTAGTCTTAAGGGTAGTTTAGTCTTTTTGTTCTTTTATGTTGCCCTACTATATAAGAGTCTTTTGTATACATTTTTTTATTATGTTGGTCTGGTTAAGTGTGCTTCAATAATATTTTCTTCTTCTTTTCTCTTATCTTCTTTATGATTGGTCAAAGTTATCAATCTATATATGCCTTTGATGCCATTCAGGCTTGTCATGAATTATATCATGGTCATTATAATATACTCAACAAAAATGAGTGAAAATTTCTAAATGGTTACATTGATTTTCTCATGTTTAAACAAACAGGTAGGAGTCTCCAAAAATGGCCAGAACTTTCCTGCACCAAATCATATGCAGGCCATGTCATTTGTTCCGGTGATGAATTTCCCCAACCAGGGTTATTTCGGTTTGCCCAGTAGCCACGGGAACTTTGCCACTTGTGCACCATTTATGTTGTCAAGGGATCTGCTTCAACAACCGGTCCATCAAGGTGCATCTCAGGCAGGTCCTGGAACTTCAGGGACTAAAAAGGATGGTCTGGAGCTCAGCATTGGAGTTCTTTCCATAGAAGAATTGAAGAAAATGTACTGCACTCTTTCAGCTAAATAACTGACTTACCAATGCGTTCTGTATCATTCATCTGTTCAGTTTTCCTTGTGCCTTTTGTCTGCTGAAGGTAGAAATATGATGAAAATAGAAGAAATTTGTTTGATCGATTACTTTCAAGCCATTCTTTTGTTTTTTCATTCTTTTTAGTCAGCTAGTTCTTTCTTCACTTCATGTTAGATTTTAAGAGTTTTTTATATAGATGTTTTATGAACAGTTGTTTCTATTGAATTTGTAATTTAAATTCCAAAAGTCAAGACTATTCTTGCCCATGAAAAGGACCTGTGCTATAGAAAATTCATTCATTGTTCTAGTTTCTGAACAGTTTCATTTGAGAGTTTCCTATCCGCAGAATTTATCAAGGCTTCATTGTATTCTAGAACTGATTGCTCATGAACGCTCGTGAATTACATGTCTCAAAGCGCACATTTATTTTTTATTTTCCCATTACAAAACAGTGCTTGTACTGCTTGCTGTCTAAATAATCTGGAAAATAGCAACTAAGAGTGCCTCCTATGATTACTCCAAACACTTCTTTTTTTTTTCTTTTTCACCATAAAATGTTGATTTTGCTGCTTGGTCGAATGTCCTGAAAAATAACACACCTAAGAATGCCTTCATCCACGTTCCAGTCGCGTGTCAAAAGAATACGTGATTCAATCGATTATTCAATAATATAAAATTTATGTATGTGCCAAAACTTGAGCTGGGCAGCCTAAATGAGACACAAATTAATCGAAACTTCTCAACATTGACAGAAGAAAAAGAGAGACACTCATCAATATTTGTTCCTTGAACTTGAAGCTCTGTGATCTTCATCTTGTTTTACAGAATCAAAATCTCCCAATTCCAATGGTAAAGCCCCTGCCTGAGTACCATCGCTAGCAGTCTCCCCTTCAATCATCGTCAGTCCTTCAATTTTTGCAGCAATTGAATCACCTTTTATAGACACATCTACATCTGTTTGGAAAACAAAATAGGGTACCATGAGCAATGATAGACCTCATTTTCTTTTGCAATTATGTGTGTGCACAAACTCGGACCATTTTTTTTTTTTGATTAAGCCGATTTAGTTTATATGTACCTCGATTAATCCCCCCTCGGTTCAGTCAAAGACAAATCATCCACGCTGAGACTAGAGTATTCTGAGGGATAAATTTCTCATAGTCTGACCCCAAAAATTATTAAGATTTGAACTGAAGACATTTATATTTACAATTCATCACTATTATTACTTGAGCTATCCTCAGGAGTAATATCTATAATTAGTGGACCGCGTTATTGTTAGACACCAACATCTGGTCTTATAAGAAAAAATATGTGATTTCATTATTTTTCATTTATTGATGAAGAATTGTTTGCATTATTTTATAATTAAATGATTTTTAAGTTGATTTTATTGCAATTAATATCAAATTGACATTTAACTTGTAGGAGATCCCTGTCTGATGAATTTTTGTATTTTTAGTCTAATAAGAAATATTAGTCACGATTTATATGGACACGACACAAATATGATACAAATTTACATACCTCGAATGTCATTCGTAATTGTGTTCTTAGAAAGTATAAAAACGAATTTGAATGATCAGGAAAAAATATATATATTACCTGGATTGGAGAAGAACCACAGTATAAAAGCGCATAGAACGAGCACAAGAGGAATGACATGAACGGCATTTTCTGCAAATTTAGCGCGAGTTCTTTCTTTCTTAGCCACCTCTGACAGTGATTCGTACATTGGTAATTCGTTGGCTTCCAAAGACAACGCTCTGAGAGCCGGCGACACCTTCGATGAAGGCGACGATGAGTGATAGTTGAAGTGATCGTCGGAGACTCGAGTCGTGCTTGCCGATCTATACATGGTTCCTTCTTCGACACAAACGGCGAAATTGAACAGAGCAGTTGGAAAGTGTAAAAGGAGAGGAGAGAGAGAGAGAGAAGTGGTAAACGAAATCAATGGCAGCGGCTTTGGATTTGGGAGAATTTGTTTTGTTAGAGGTTTTGACTGTCCTTGTTTTCAGTGCTCTGGGAAGTAAGGTATACCATATCATTTCCTTATGGACCAAATCTAAAGTTGTCCGAGTTAGCAGTAACGAGGTGTATACTTAAACATTTTAAATTTGAATTTTAATAATTTTTTAGAGTCGAGGTACGAGATATTTATCTTTTATGAATATCTTAGTTTCAACTTGAATGCCCTTCTTTTGATTGAATTAGGGAGGGGATTAGTCGAGGTACACGCAAGCTGCTCAGACATCCCTGACCGTTCAATCAAAAAAAAAAAATATTGTCCATTTCTTGAAAATACTTTAGGGTCACGCCATGAAAAAATTTAGGGGTTGTTTGGTTATGTTTGGTAAAATTATTTTTTGTTCTCCAATCTCTAAAAATAAAGAGTTGCTGTTTGTTTAGCATTTTTGTTTTCAAAATTTTCGAAAAAAACGAGAATTGAGTCAAAGAAACAGAAAACAAGTTTAACTTGTTTTCAAAGTTTTCTTTGAAAAATTTTAAAACAAGGAGAACAATTTTGGACTTTAATGAGGTCTACCCTTCGAGTCTCCTTAACAACAAATTTCTTCATTCCTTTTTTTTTCCACTCTCTCTCTCTCTCTTTATA
>CM042185.1:4060254-4099952 GCA_023539305.1 Ilex asprella
TTTGGTTAAATATAATTAATATAATATAATTTATATTTATATTATATTATATACTAAAAATAATTTAGGCTGTCCAAACAAGTTTTACTATTTTCTGTACTATAAAATTATTTTTAAAATCATCTTACCAAACAAGGTTTTTTTCTCAAAAGATATCAAAACCAATTTCTCAAAACTCTTTTCAAAAACTATTTTCAGATACTAGTTTTTGAAAACATATCCAAACAGGCCCCTGGTTTTCTCGGTGTATGTATAAAGTATAAACCATGGCAATTATTGAGACCTGTTGTCTGGACATAATAACCATGGATTGGCAACGGCCCAACCCAAAATTTTCAGGCCGAAGATAATCACAGAAGACCTCAGGCCATTTCGGGCCTGCTGTCCTCTGCTTAATGGGCTGTTCCTTCTATCTACCCGGCCCTAGAAGTTTAGCCCAGGCCCTAGCACGAGGCACTCACTGATTGGTTAGATGATATCCAGAAGGCTATACATTCGCAGTAAAACTCAGAAACCGGATTCCTAGAGAGACAGAGATGGCGGACGATGAGAATGGGGAGTTTTACCTTCGGTACTACGTGGGGCACAAAGGGAAGTTCGGGCACGAGTTCTTGGAGTTCGAGTTCAGGCCCGATGGGAAGCTGAGATACGCTAACAACTCTAACTACAAGAACGACACCATGATCCGTAAAGAGGTCTTTCTCACTCCTGCCGTGCTCAAAGAATGCCGCCGTATCGTCGCCGACAGCGAGGTGGGTGTTTCCTCTTATACTTCACCGCCTTATTTATTTGTTTGCTTGATTGGTCAGTTAAATAAATTTGAAAGAGGAAAATATTTTGGATTTTCATTCAAAAAACAATGTTTGATTTTTTTTTTTTTTGCTTTTGTAAATATAAAATTGAATTATTGATTTACATGGTTAGGGTTTAGGGGTTTTAGTGTTCCACTTTTAACCTTCCTTTTTTTTCTCGTGGGTTTTCTCAATTTCTGTTTGATTGATTGGAAAACTGTACAATTTTAAAGAAAGTAGGCTGTTGGATCCTTTGTTACCACCTGAATTGTTAAAAATGACAAACTTGAACCCTTACACTCACACACCAACACGCACACATACAAAGGCAATCAAGTAATCTATATCCTAGTAATTATACTAGGCTCTCTGCAAAAACATGTTATGGGTATCTGGATTATGAATAATTTATTGTTTTTGCTCACATTTCGTGGAGAATTAAGATTTCTTTTCACCAGTTTTGGCATATTTCCTTTTTTGGTAGCCTTAGGGTTTTGGATAGGAATTGCGGGTTTCAATTGTTTCATTTGTTAATACATGTTCATATTTGCAAGGCCTGGTTGAATTTTGAGCTTTCCATAATGTAGATTATGAAGGAAGATGATAACAACTGGCCAGAACCGGACCGCGTGGGGCGCCAAGAGCTTGAGATTGTGATGGGAAATGAGCACATATCGTTCACTACTTCGAAGATTGGGTCCCTCATGGATGTTCAGAGCAGTAAAGATCCTGAAGGCCTTCGTATCTTCTATTATCTTGTTCAGGTAAGAACTCAGAAGTTCAAGCAGTCTCCTTGTCATCACATTCACACCACATGACACTGTTATTCTCCTTTGGATTTCTGTGGGGTTCTGCTTCCTGTTGAGATTCTGGATGTGTCATAATAGCTCACTACTCTTGAATTGGATGGTTAGTCATGTTCATATTTCAGTTACATGAACTTAATTGCTTTGCATGATCAATAAAGTGGGGCTCAATAATGTAATCATTGAAGAAGTTGGATGATTGGACAGCATTTAAGTAATTTTATTAGCCATTGGTGGGTACAATTTTAGGAAAAAGAATAAAAATTCAAGAAAAAACCAGGAAAATTCCATATGTGAATGTCTTGCTATTTGATTTTTGTTTGATCAACTTGTCTTATGAAAATAAGGCCTGGAATGGAATTATGCTTTATATTTGTACTGTGAAGAATTACAATTGTTGTTAGCATGTTGAATTGTTGAGCATAAGATTAATGACTTAGTTACGTAAAATTTTTAATTTTTTATTATCGCAAGATGACCTGATGTTAATTCCCATCCAGCAGATGTGTCCCCATATTTCCTAGGTGCTTTGATGCATGATATTTGTATTTTGATTTTTTGAGTTGTTTTAATTTGAATTCAGGTGATGTTCTGTTGACATTGTTGTTGGAGGGATCAATCCTCTAGGAGTTGTGAAAAAATTCTTGCCTCCTTATAAACGTTTGAAAACAGTCAATATAGATGGTCACCAAAATTGTTAGATTTTTTTGGGTGTGGGGGGTTACGTAGGGGTTACTCCTATTTAGACCTTTGTTTTCCACCTTACTGTCTTTACAGCTCTCTCTTTTGTGATGCTGAGGGCCCTTTGGATGGATTATCAAAATTCTATATAAATTTTTGTCTTTGTCCAATAAAATGTTAGCCTAGTGGTTGTTGTATCCTCATTGCAAGTGGTTTCGTGAAGGGTCTTGAATGCATGCTGATTGAGTCAATGGTGGCTTGATAGCACACAGAAAATTTTGTTTGTTTTGCCTTGATGTGGTCTGATTTTGACTCATATAATCTTCCAATTGTTTGGTGGTCATTCGGGTGTACTCATAGGACTATTATGTCACTTACTATCTTCCTTTCCTCAGCTAGTGTGGCCGTGGGAACACTGGACTTGCAATGAGAGACTTCGCTTAATTGATGCATAACTTGTGAAATGCCCGAGACTCAAGATCAATCTAGGGAATAGGGAAATAATTCCAGTTGATGGAGGAGGATGTGGCCACTCTGCCTTTGTAGTTGGGAGATAGTTGGAATGGTTTCAAACAGTCTATGGGCCTTTTCCTGAGATTGTCTTCATAGGCGAGTGTTGTTTAGGATCTGGAATGGGTAGACTTCTCTCGTAATAACCCTTCAATTCATCTACTTTTTTGTCTGAATTTACAATTCTACCATCAAAGGCGCATAGGCTTGAAAACTTAAAAGGGATTCTTCTTAGAGGATCTCCAACCCACTCTCTATTTCTTCTCTTTTAGCTATTTTAGCTAGCCAAACACAAAAAATCTTCTCCAACCCACTCTCTATTTCTCATTTCACCCAAATGGTTCTCCAAATGTGGAGAATCATTTAGCCTCTCTAAATTCTTTCTCTATCTCTCTCTCTCTCTCTCTCTCTCTATATATATATATATATATATATATATGTTGTATTCCTTTTAAATTATTGGAAGTTATTGAAAGTTGGATGTAGCAGTTAGCTAAAATAGAGAGTGTGGTTTGAGTGAATTTATAAAAATAGCTAGTTAAAGTAGAGAATGTAATATTTAAATATATTTTGACTAGCTATTTTAGAGAGGTGGGTTGGAGATGCTCTTAGGGAGAGAGGATTAGTATCAGGAGCATTGACTATAAAATCCACTGTTGCTGGGATATGGCTAGGGTGTTATTTTTTGGGGTTTGATCTTTGTAGTTGGATGTGGGAAGGGAATAGTTAAGGTTCAAAGGCATTTTTTTTTTTGAGTTCTCTATTTCTTATTTTGCTGAGAAAAAGGGATTATGAGCTAAATTAGGAATGTGAATGGGCATCACAACATCAGGTGCCTACATCCAAACCACAATATCGTGAGCAAAGCTGGCATAGTTGATTGAGATAGAAGAGTTCATTGGATTTGTAGTTCACGAGTTAAGCATATCTAGCCAAACATGACTAATTAATAAACAAGTAGGGTTATCTGATTCGATTAATTAAATATGTTGGGTTAAACCTCTAACTATTGCATGGAGTCCTATGACTTCCAACAACCTTATTTCGTGCCTTGCCTTATTTACTGGTGAACAAGTATAGTAACCTTCTGAGCTATTGCTACTAGCTGGTTCTTTCATATCGAAGTTTCTCAAATTGTGTCTTTGGGTCCTGTGTGCTGCTTAAAAGGGTGGGAACACCCATTTCCCTCCAGGTAAAAGTAACCAAAAAAAGAGAAGGTAGAGAAAGAACACCAAACCAAGCAACAAATAGCAAGTGGAAAAAGGAAAAGAATTAAGAAAATGAGGAAAGAAGAGGTCAAGGTTGACCGCGATAGTACTTGAGCATGGATAATGTACACATAAGTCTTCATGCAGAAACAGATGTGTACAGATGTACGCATTGTGGGAAAGGCCTCAAGATAAGGAGTTTGTGTCTCCATTTGCTTGTAGCTGAAGAACAGCATTTAGCTACACCTATGTTGTTCAATGAAGTGCGTCTCTGTCACCTTTTATGTCACTTGCCAGGCCCTAGTCGGTGATTAAGGCAGTAGACACGCATCATTTTACATGAAATTATCCAAATGAAAACATTATGTACCATTTGTTAACGGCTTGGATTGTGCACTTGATGTGATCTTTAACATTAAATTACCGTTTCTTTTAGTTAGCAATGCAATTTTATTTCAGGATTTTGCTAGTTCCTTTTCTGACAGAATATTACTCCTTTTATTGTTATGGTTACAGGATTTGAAGTGCTTTGTGTTCTCTCTCATCTCGCTACACTTCAAAATCAAGCCCATTTAGGGGTCATGGCATTACTATGGGGCAGAAAGGCTGTGGACTTGAGAGTCTTTACAAAGTACCCATTTTATTTTCTTGTATTTCCTATTTGATGGTTGTCTGTTTTGCAGGGAGTTGTGTAGTTTGAGTAAGGTTACTAGGGATGTTAATTTGTTAGACAAACTTATGAGTACGTAATTTCATCTTCGCCTTTGTTCTTCTCTTTTGAGTAGCATGAGTAGACATGGAATTGCATCGAGAACAATGGGCATTTTTTCGGCTTCTGTGTCACTATAGTTACAAGTAATGATTGGGCACACCCTGATGTTATCAGTACCCGCTTGCTAATTTTGATGATGTTTTGCATACCTGTCTATGTATTGAAGCCTACATTGACAGCTGAGAAGGTGGTTCATATGAGAGCCATTCAACCTCTTGTCTTGGTTGGAAGACCCATTTTCTTTTCAAGTATGAACGCAGCTTGATGACCAATTGAGGTGGTTCTTAGGTTTTTCCCGAATGATCTCTCTAAAATATGAAATTAAACGAGGATTAGAGTAATATTGAAGTTAAAAAGTTTGAAATTGTGGGTTTGAACTAGGGTTGTTAATCGAATGAGTCTAAGCCGAGTTTGAGCCGAGCTTGAAAAATTTGATTCTTAATCGAGTTTAAAAAATTGTTTAAGTTTGGCTCGTTTAGGAAACAAGCTGAGTTTGAACGAGTCGAATTCAAGTTGAGCTCGAGTCGAACCTGAATATTTGTACATTAACGGGTCGAGTCAGTCGAGTTTGTAGGGCTTGTTTTTTAAACGAGCCTAAAAACTTATTTAAGTTTGAGCTCGTTTAGAAAACGAGTCTAACCTGAACGAGCCGAATCCGAGTCGAATTCAAGTCAAGCTCGAATCGTTAGTTTAAATCCTTATTAAAAAAAATTAAATTTTTTTTTTACGAGTAATGTTACTTAGATAAAAAATATTAATAATATTTATCAATTATCAATATTATTGTCCTTGATTTAACATTTTTATATTTTTTAGGTAAGACGTCCTTCACATTTTTATTTTCCCAGATAACAAAACTTTTTTTTTTTTGATCAGAAGATAACTAAACTCAACACGTCACCCACACCACAACAACAATAACAATGCTCAGAGCCTCCACCACCTTCACTTCCATCTTACCTTCCTCTCCTCTACCATCTCTCTCTCTCTCTCTCTCTCTCTCTCTCTCTAGTGTCACAGCCGAACCCTTTTTATTTCCCTCCGATTTCTGGACCCTTCTCTTTTTTACATCCCCCCGCCCATCCCAAAAAAAAAAAAAAAAAGCATGTCCTGGCTGGGCAAGCTAGACTTTGGTACACGCTCCCCCACCGAATCTTCCATGGACTCTTCTTCCTCCTCGATAGCCCAAGGTCCAGACGATGACATTGCAGCACCGGGCCAGCAGTTCTCCCAATTCGGAGCCAGCTGTTTCTGGGGTGTCGAATTGGCTTTCCAGAGAATTCCTGGCGTGACCAAGACCGAGGTAGGGTACAGTCAGGGCTTTCTTCATAAACCCACTTATGAAGATGTGTGTTCCGGGACTACGAAGTACTCGGAAGTTGTTAGGATTCAGTATGACCCAAAAGAGTGTAGGTATGAGACTTTGCTTGATGCGTTCTGGGACAGACATGACCCTACCACCCTTAATCGCCAGGTGGGTTTGCTGAATTTTAGAACTTTCTTTGAGTAATTTTTCCAGTTAGTGGTTTAGTTTTCATGGGCTTGGTTGAATTTCTCTGGATGTATTGGTTATTCGTAGCTTTGTCTATGTTCAAATGGATCTTCTTTTGAATTACACGGTATGGAGTTCTATGCATATACACGCGCGGGAAGGATGCTTACATTTCTTGTGCATAATTACATTCATTTCTAAGAACTCTTGTTGGACTCTTGAATTTTCGATGGGTTTTGACAGATTCTTTTCGTGTTTTAAATCAAGTTTTGATAAGTTTTGGTTGACAAGTGTCAATCGGTCTCATTTTCGTGGATCTTAGATGTTTGTGTTTTAGCTTCAGCTAAGAAGGGAAATCTCTTTTTGCTTAAACAACTAGGATTTTTAGGTGCCTCCTCAGTTGTCGCCTGTAATGTGTCTTGGAAAATATCATTTTGGTGCCTGGGTAATACTTGAATTGCTGCTTGGGAATACTTTGGGCTATGAATTTTTTTTTTTTTTTTTTTTGGTGTCATTTTCATGTTTTCTATGTTGTCCTTTGGTTGCTTTCTTACCGACTATCTGTTTAGTTCGTTGGTCTCATTATGTTTTACGTTTTTATGCTTTTCATTTTTAACAACAGCTGTATAAGACTGGCGATTGTTATTTGTTTCTGTTTACGGAAAAGAAAATTTTGAAGAGAAATGTTTTAAGGCATGTGATGTTGACTCTGGTTAAGGATATCCTATGGCATTGCTTGCTATTGGCTTATTTGATAAACCCTCTGTGAATTAGTTACTGAAATAGTCGAGTACTGCTGTAGGTGTTATTTGTTTTCGAATTGCGATATTAGAGCAGTTTACAATGACCAAAGTTCGAGTTATAAGGCTGTATAGGATTGATGTCATAAGCAGTTAAGAACCTGGAGTCTTTTGGGCCACATTGACTTACTCATTTGGACATATCATAAAGAATATCTGTGTATTAATTGTAAGCAATCTTCGCTAAATTTTGTGGAATTCGTGTGCCAGAGATGTCCTTCCCTTTTGTTGCATTTCTCTCTTATCGTTATCTATTAGATTTTTTTCCTTTCTGTTTTCTTGTTGCATCCCCCTATCAAGGTTATGATTTTTTTTTTTTTGTTTTTTTTTTGGGGAGGAGAAGGAGGACTTGAACTCTTGACCTCAATAAGGTAAAACTTTCACAAGGTAAGGAGTACCATTAGACCAAAGGCCCATCGGTATCAAGGTTATGATTGAAACTATGTTTTCCCTTTCAAAATCTGGTTGTGTGCTTGTCCTGTTGTCAAAATGGTGGCTACGTTATTTTCTCATAATGTTTGGAGCTTTGTGTTCTGATCTCGGTTGCTCTATAAGCGTTGCTTCAGCCTGTCTTTCATCCTTTTATTTTATTTATTTCCCAGAAATTTGTTGGGCATAGGAAGGAACGTTTTGAGCTGGTCTGAATTCTTATTATTAGACGTTATACTTGGCCCCTTCTTCCCCTTTTATATCTGTTCTATTAATTATAGATTGATGCCACATTTAAATCTTTTATTTGTATTCCTTTTGGTTAGCAGATACATTTTTTAATAGCTTTTTCATACAGAGACTAGCACAACTGTACTGCCATTCGATCACAACACCTCCTAATGCCTTGATTATCTTTTGGACAGGGAAATGATGTGGGAACGCAATACAGATCTGGAATATACTTCTACACACCAGAGCAAGAGAAGGCTGCAATAGAGTCAAGGGACAGACCCCAGAAGCTGATGAACAGGAACATTGTTACGGAGATTTTGTCTGCCAAGAAATTTTACAGAGCAGACGAGTATCACCAGCAATACCTTGAAAAGGGAGGTCGATTTGGTTTTAAGCAGTCTTCTGAGAAAGGCTGCAATGATCCAATTCGATGCTATGGCTAGGCTATCTATGGATTTCTTTCTTGGTTCCATAGTAAGTTGTACATGTGGTGCTGACAAGTCCGTTTCACTGTTATCTTCCTATTACTCTGATATCTTAACCTTAGCTGTTATATTTCATTTTCTAAACTGCACAGTGACACCCATTAGGCAAAAAGGGCAATATAGCCCAACCCAAATGTACCTTAGGTGCCTTACATTATGAGATATATGTGTGTTATCATTTGACTGTCTAACCATGTCAAAAAGAGTAATGCTTTGGATCCCAAACGATATCCCAAAAGAATAGGAATGGTTGGATGAACAGGTCATTCCACTCGTCTAATTATTTACATTGACTTAGAATGCAAAATATGACAAATGTTTTGGACAGTGAAGCAATGTGTTTCAAAAAATTCTCAGTCAAAGTAATTGTTGTAGAATACAGTGTAGTAAAACAATTTCAAGTAGTAGAAAAACAAAGAATCAAAAACTGAAGAAGATAGGTCGTTATGTAAGGCGCGACACTCACTAGTTTTGAAATAATAATTTTTTCACTTATAATACAAATGGACTCTTGAAATTCTATCTCCAGGATATAATGTCCTAACTTTAAAATTATCAAAAATTACACTTTTTAGTAATTTTGAAATCAAAACTCAACCCGAATAAAAAATTAAAAAATATAAAAAGAAGGAAGATTAAATTGTTGATACTTTGTTCTTATATTTGAATCCTATTTATAGTGTTGTATACATCTCTTAATAAAGGAGTGTAACCCATCAAAACCATGGCAGAAGACACCCATTGAAAATGCTACTATAATATAGCCGTTAGAGATTAATTTCAAATAGAATACCTGTCACGTTTAAACAAGATTGTCACGTTTAAACGTACTCAATTCTCAGTATCTCGATTTTGAGATTTCTATCAAAATACTGGGAGCAAGTCACGTTCAAACGTAAGTTGCGTTCAAACGAACCGAAGTTCAAATGTCGCCTCCCTCATTTTATTTCTTCTTCTTTTTTCTTTTTCTTCTATATTATATATATACATATACCAAATTATAAGTTGAAGTTCTCATTTTGTAGGCCTCCTCTTTAAGAGGATTTCTTGAGACATTGAGTGGAGGATGAAGTTATTCCTCTATTTGTAGATGAAGATGAATCTATGAATAACCTCCAAGAATCAATGTGTGATTCATGTTTTTACCTTCCTACTCATATACTCTAAAATGTTTTTGGAGGAAAGTGAAAAATTTCACAATCCCACCAATCTCAATTTAAAAGTATTATTGTACTTTATATATATTATATATATATACTCTTATATATTCATGTATTTAATATTTATGATAATTCATATACATGATGTTTTACTAATCAATAAATCACTATTAATAAATAACTATATATATGACCAGGGCAGAAAGGGAATTGGAACTTGTTGATTTGTGTAAGTTGTGTTATTTTAAAAGTTGTTCAATTATATATTACTGGATTTGTTAATGCATATGAGCCACACTCAATGGACTTGTATCCTATTTATTTGACAGGACTACTATATCCGCCAGTTAACCAATCACTCGTACTAGACCAAACCTGCTTATTTGTATCAATTTCATGTCTACTACAACGATTGTGTTTAGAATTCCCGGGCCTTATTATAGTAATGATTGTAGACTTCAGCATGGGAAGGTTATGATAGTCCTCAACTGGATAATGCAATGTGCATCAAACATAATTATTTGGATTGTATGATACACGAAACAAAAGAAAAATAATTCGAATTATATTTTTGTATCTTTTTTGTGGCGTATTATAAAATACAAAATACAATACATATAATACGCTAAATTTTATTTTCAAATTTTTAATCCTTAACTAGTGAAACAACGTTGTCGTTTCAGTGGTTAAGACTTAAAAAAATAAAAATAAAAATAAAGGTGGATTTCTTCTTTGATCAACAAAGACAAGAAGTTGTTCACCGATTAGTCGAAGATAGCAAAGAAGAACAGTCACAATCTTCTTCATGGCAATGGACTATCGCAAAGAAATATTCTTTTCTGGTCTACTATCCTTCATCACAAAGAAGTCTTTAGTCTTCTTCTTGATCCTTTGAATTGCGAAGCATTCGACTGAAGGTTTAGGCCTTGTCCCTAGCCAAAACCTTAGACCTTTCTTCCCTTTTTTTTTTATTCCTCTGGTTTATTCTTAGCAAAGAGTTCGAGTTGTCTTTGCATTTAGACCCAAACAAAGCCTAGTTCTTTCTTTGTCTTTGCATTTTGATATTAATGAACTATGTTTGGAACTTGAATAATTGGTGAAATATTAATGAAATGTTATGTTATTATGAGTCTGTGACTTTTTTGTAAACATAAATATTTTATTAATAATTATATAAAATTGCGCATATCTTACAATACACGATATGATATACTATATTTGAAAAATATACGTCTTCCGATACACGATTTGACAATTATGGCCTCAAACATTAATTTGACTGATCTACACCCATGCCTACTAAGGTGTGTGAATGAAATCCTCTAACAACTCTGGGATCAGCTTCCTGATACCCCTAAAATCTTCGGACTAAATCTTTCACTCTTAGAAAGCTATGAAAAGAGTCTAAACAATGTTGAAATGATAACAAAAGCCTATAATGAAAAGGAAAAATAATTTTGCAACCACAAGGAAAGCTACATTACCATTTAGAAGATCTTCTCCTCAAAGCATCCTCCTAGTGCACCCGGGAGAACCAGAACAACAATTCTGCATCTTGATACTATCCCTTACATTGCAAACGTGATTCATATTGTAATCACAAGTCAATTCCCGTAGAGGAGGTATGTTCTTGGCAGCAAACAGCATTATGTGAGGCATTCTCTTCTCATCATGATCATACAACACATTCTGAGCATAAAGGTTAGGCGAGCAACTATGGTTAATAAATCTCCCCACGTTCCCATATTGTGCTGCATCAATTTTGAAGCTATCTTCTGTATCATCGCAGCCATTCCTAACATCATACAAATACTCATCTCTACCTGTTCTTTCCTTTGCTTGCTTTTCTCGGATCAACTTGCCTACATATTCGCATACAAATCTCCCAGAAGAAATAAAATTTCGTGACCTTACACCCCATCCCTTTGATTCAGTCTTGAACACCTCCAATTGATACCGGACTCCACGTTGACTAGATCTATTCCGGCAAGAAGGGGGGCATTTGCAAGAAGGACCACACTCATAAATAATGGGCTTTGATTTAATGATGGCACCACTGTTGTTGAATGGGATCTCATCTCCATTCTTTACTGCACATGAGCATTTCTTGGAATCAGAACATCCATCAATGCAATTGCAACCACTTGGCATCGAGGGATCATAGCGTTCTGGATATACCATACTGGTTATGTATGTGAAAGGTGGGGGTTTCGCATTATCCACAGCATTCATCGCACGCATGGGCATCTTCTCTTTTCCCTGAGATACATCATCCAACACACAACGTTCAAAGCATGCCTTAGGTTTTTTAACCTTGCTCTCTATTTTTCTAGTAAGTTTTGGTTGTCCTGGTATTCTATTCAATCTAAACATATATACTATCCTGCCATATGACCCTCTTTCTTGCCAATAGTTACTCACAGTGTACAGCCCATCATAAATGTATTTTGAGTTCTCACCACTAGTATTAGTGGCCTTCAAAGTTGGACGACCAAAGATAACCCTAACTGGAGTTCTTGCATCCATGCTGTTCTTCAAGGCTAGATTGCCTCGTGCAAGTTTTTGATCTTCAGGTTTCTTATCAGCAACTTTGGGATTTCCGCCTTCACCTGAATATATCAAAACATCAGAAGATTCCGTTTTGTTTGCATAACGACCAGAAGCCACAATACTTGTGGCCAAAACTTGTCCATCTTTCTTTATGTATTTTATACCACAGGAAAAACTGCGATGTAGGCCAATAATAACAAGTTCAGCCCTAAACTGAAACTGGTCACCTACTTCAATACCAGGAACAGATCCCAGAAACTGCTTTTGTGCATTAATCCATTTTTTCTGTTCTTTAAGAAGCATAGCTGCTTTGATAAGAACTTTCTCAGAAGGTTTTCCTGGTTCCTTTTCTGTATGTTCCTGCACCATCTTTTTGTGTACCTCTTTAAACAGATTTAAGGCCTCCCTTACTTTATTACGAGTACCACCTACCCGATGCTCATCAAATGGAAAAATGCTCCCATCATTTGAAACTTTGTCTACACAACTATATTCATGTTGTTCCTCCTCGCCAAACCTTGAACTCGTACATTGATCAGCAGTTTTCATTCCAATTACAAAAGATTTCTCTTTTGTAGAATTCTGGCATGAAACCCTGGACTCATCCTTCTGCTCTAAAACAAGAGATTGAGACTTGTCAACAATCATGAACTCATGATTCTGACCTTTGTATCCACGGTTAGAGTTGGGAAGTTCACAACCGCAGTCCATTTTGCCCCGTTGCTTGGCATTTGGACCATTAATAAATGAAGGAGCCAAATCAAAAGATTTTACTTCCTCAGAATGTGCCATTTTATCACTTTTAACTTTAGCAAGCCTGTCCCTGCTGCCCTTTTCAGGATCCTTTCCCATTCTTCCGGCCAGAGTTTTTGTTCCATCTTCTACGTGGCAGACCATCTGACACTTGACTGATTGCAACACATTACAATCCAATGGAGATAAAATGCACTCTACCTGTTCTAGATCATACCCAGAAGATACTTTTCTTCGAACCATCTTGCACATTTCTTCTCTAATAACCCGGCTAAATTCATCTTGAACTTTGCCTGCATTTTCCTTTGAAGCATTCTCGTCTAACTTTCTCCCCTTGGCATAACCGGCCTCAATTTCAGTTCTTGTTTGCTGATGACCAGTTCTCATTGTGTCCAATTGCGGCTTTTGCTCAACACCAAACCTCCCATTAGCTAAAACCCCGGAGTTGGAAGAGGAAGCATGATTCTGTCTTCCACAACCTGAAGGAAATTGCCGAAAGACAGGAACCCCTTTCCGGATCCTTGGAGGCAGATATTCCTTAGGAGACATTAGAGACCGAGAAAAAGTTTCTAAATTACCGAAAACATTTTGAACTTTGTCTGCATTTTCCTTTGAAGCATTCTTGTCTAACTTGCTCTCCTGGGCATAACCTGTCTGAATTTCATTTCTTGTTCGCTTGCCAACAGGTCTCATAATCTCCAGTAATGACTTTGGCTCAACATCAGACTTCCCACTAGCTAAAACCCCAGATTTGACAGAGGAAGAGTGATTCAGTCTTCCACGACCTGGAGGAAACTGCCGAGAGGCAGAGACAGTAACCCCTTTCTGGATCCTTGGAGGCAGACATTCCTTAACAGGCATTTTACGCGTTTCCAAATTCCTGAAAGCATCAATCTGCCTAGTCCAACCATTATTTACAACATTCACCAATTCATACTTCCCCATCCCTTTTGGCAGCTCCATTTCTGAATTCGTGAGAGACGATCTTTTGTCAAGAACTTCAACCTCAGCATGTGACACCAATGGTTTTGTAGCCTGATTTTTCAAATCCTTGGGTGTCAAAATTCCCAAAGGATTCGAGGGTAAAATGGCCCCCTTCAAGCCAACTATGGAATTTCTAGTGGTTGCCTCGCCTTCTAGACCTTCAATGTGCCTTTCACTGACCCGAAAGGCCAAGGCACCAGAATGTTTGGAAGATTGTCCAATGACATCATTCTTTGGACGCTTAATATTAGGTGGAGACTCGAAACACTCATATCTGTTGTTCTCAAATAATCCTTTTCCTGGTATGTGCATCTTTGAAATGGGACTTCTATCATTGAACAAACTCGTTATAGACCATTCAGGGGACTTCAGTCTCCCCAAAATTCAGTTCGGAAAACGATAACTAGCAAAAAACACAATCAACCCATCATTACATTATTGTTCGGAAGGTGAATTGACACGCACAGACAAAACATGCTAATCGAATGGGGTAAAATTATATAAATCTTTAAGTATGAAAACAAGAAAATGGAATTATGTAAATGAATAGGGCAAAGAAGACGGTTATTACTGCCATTAAACTCTATTCAAGAAAGAAAAATCGGACGAATCACAGAACACTAACAATAAATCCAAGAAAACAAGCCATCACCAAAAGAAAAATCAGACGAATCATAGAACACTAAAACAAGATTTCCAAGAAAACAAGCAATCACAGAAAGAAACTAGAGGCTAAAAAACTCAGGCAAGTACAAATTCTTGGTTCACTTGACAAGGGTTATTTAGTCTCGAGATCATAAAGGAAATCAAATGCGTGTAAACTTACTTGAAGTCTTCAGTTTCGAAACTTGGCAGTATGGATTCGGATCCTCTCAATTTCAAAATTTCTCCAAATTTCGATCAGTGACAAAAGAATAGTAAGTTGTTAATGGCACATACAGAAAGCGAAAGTGTGGGGAATATGGTTAGTTAATGAAGGTTATGGCGACAACAATGGGAAGGAGAGAGAGACAGAGGGGCGGGGGACATCAACGGATAGTTTTACAAAGGAATCTGTAAAGAATTTCAAACCTTCGGGCTACAAAAATGAAATTCATCTAAAATTTGAAATTGGAAAAATCTTGATCCGGTGCGAATGGTTGTACTCTGTACTTTTGTAGGGACGCAATATCCAACGTGGAGTTTTTTTATGGCCACTTTTAACTAAATTTTCTGAATTGTAATTTTTTTTTTGATACCACGTGGTCCACCGCTTGTGCGGCCCGTCAATTATATTGAATTTTATTCTTGTGTATGTACTCCCTAGGCGGGTGGGGTAGAATTGATGATAAATCGTGTGGCATCGAAATTTATTTAAATTTTTTTTAGTTGAGTTCGAGTTTAATCGAATTTGTCTTATCTTTATTCAATAAGTTTGACAAACTTATTCAATTGTGATTTTTCAATCAACTAAGGCTAAAAATATATCTTTTAGTTTTAGATTGCCTTCTCATTGAAATAATGAATCATCTTGAATCGTTGAAATAACGAATCATGCTGAGAATTATCAATTATACTTGTAAGGAATATCTTTACAAAATATACATCTCTATATTTATATTTGGGATAATGCTATCCTTATCAATTTTTTTATCACATCTTTATCCCAAATGATGTGGCACGGTTTTTCAACATTAGATAAATAAGTGATTCCCATTAATATTCAATAACGGAGATTATGTCACATCATTTGGTATGAAAGATTTGATAATTTTTTTTAGTAAGCATAGCATTTTTCTTATATTTGTGAGAGTATATATGTCCCAAAGTTGTAGAGACAGGCCATGGGTGGACCAATAGAAGTGGAAAAATTCTACACAACTCAAATAAAACTTAAAAAATGTAATTCAAATGCATATCATCCCTTAGACGAGTTGAGCTGTAAAGTTCTTTTATTTACCCCATGCTTGTCTATTGTTTGGATCATAAACATACACGTCCTACATTCAAATCTCAGAGATAGCATAAAACCCAAGTTTTAATCGATTTATATGATCTATAAATAATTAGGTACTTACAAAATTTGCAGTGTTGAACATATGATTAGAACGACTAAAAAAAAAACTCAAGAGGTGGAATCAGGTGAATTGAGCAAAAACTCCCATATGTTTATAGTACACAAGCTTATGGGTTCAATGTTACCTAAATAAGTAACATTTCAAACAGCTAATTGCTGTTGATGTGTGGAATCATCTCTTATTACAGTTCTTTCTATGTCAAGTGAAGATGGTACTGGTGCCGAATACAGAGGAGGAGACCCCAGCAACATCTCTCTTTGGAGATAAGAACAGTAGGTCTGGAATGTGGTGGGGCTCACATTTAATTGGAAGCCCAGCCCAAATAAGAAGTCCACTTCAAGTAGGTTCATCTCTCTTTTGCTGATTCCTCCAATTTTGGCATAGTTACAATTGTTGTAAAACCTGAAAAACTCAAGCATAAGAAACCAAACAAATTATCAATTTGGGATGAGATTTGAAGTAATTTGTAGTGCATAGGTCACTCCCAATTATAGTGAGGTCTAGCAAAGATTCTGTTGTACAAAAACTGAATAGCTTGTGATTAGATATTGTGATATTTTTTATAAGATACATGTTTTTTGATAGACTATTGATAACTGGAAAAAATGCATGTACTCGGATTGTCAAGCTCTTCGGACTAGCTCTAGCTCGCCAGCCAGCTTGTCAGTTGCCTACTCCTCGAGCTTGGCACAGTCCATACCTATAAGAACTTTGACTAGTTCAACTCAATTACTACCTCCACTTAGACAGTTCGATTGGGTCAAAACATGTAAGACGTGACTGCCTCAGTTCAAATAGCTGGAGGAGAATCTGCTAACAGTCTAACTAAAAGGCCTGTAAGAGAGGAGTCCAAAAGATGAGCTTGTGAAGTGAATCCAACACCAATATTAACCTCCCAAGCCACTTCAATTCTCTTTCTCTAACTTAGCCATAGAAGGGTCAAACCCTAAAGTCTCTCCAGTCTTTGACTTGTCGTTGCAGGTTTCTACTAGGTGGTGGAGCCACGAATCTAAGTGATCGAAACGTCTGGAGCTCGATAAACAACGTTTCACCATCATCAACTACCATTTCTTTTGGGGTAAATTATAGTTAGACCCGTCACATACAAACTTAAGCGTAGCCAACTTGAGATTTTCTGTGAGATATGTTAAATTGTCGGGATAGAATCTATTTGAAAAGATATTATATTGAAAACGTAATCTAAATAGTTTCAAATGTCTATTACAAACTCATTCTTGATGAATATGTGAACATTACTCTTTTTTTTATCATGCTCCAAATAACACAATCATAACTTTTGCCTGAATTTTTTTTCTTAATTGATTTTGAATTTTTTCTATGTTTGATAGTAAAAAGTGGTACGACTAAAAAAAATATAAAAAACTAGAAGAAGTCGATTCGAATTACATTAATTCCAGTTCACAGGTAATGTCATCCTGGACGAACAAGGTACAACGTACCCTAATGCTATCACTGACCAATAATAAAATTTCAAATGAGAACTGTGAACTCTACTTGAACTTATATGACAAAAAAGTGAGAAATTATTTGTTTACATGACAAGTTAGTTATTGATTTTAGTGGAGTCTATCTACTTATTTGTTTTAGTATTATTGGTAGGTGATACTATATTACCTTACCACGTAATATCACCGTTGTAATGAATATTTTCTTGAAGAAATGAGGTTTTTCACATGGTTGTCTTCTGCACGTACGTCACTTCTACGGCATCTTAATTAACCATAAACTAATTTGACTTTTTATTGCTTCCCCAAAACAACAATTTGATAATTTTTCATCAAGAAATTAGAGAAAATAGAATTTTTTTTTAATAGCATTTTAGTTTTTAAAGAATGTTTGGTTTATCAGTTTAGCTCTCATTGTATTAATTTTATCAATTTGGTTCCTAAAATTTTAACTTGTGTCACTTTTGTTTCTAATCAAACAATTTATTAATTTTTTTAACGGATGTTACCACCTGCCATTCTTTCATACAATATCACATGCCCATCACTTGATCATTTTGTGAAAAAAAAATTAATGGTCCGTCTATGTAAGAATCATTTAAATACGAATTGAATACTTTATTGATAAAATTGATAGTTTAGAGATCAAACAGACAAAACATGCACACTTTAAAATTTAAAAATGTTATTAACCCAATTTTTTCTTGGCTTTTCACTATCTATGCTCATACCTTTTTCAGGACCTAATTTCTCATCAATTTCTGAAATCTCTAACTGCACGAGAGACAGAGGAGAGAGAACAACATATAGGCCCGGTTATTTGAGACTCAATCGGTAAATCCAGTACAAAATTGACGGGAATTCAGTAAATTTAAGTTTAGTCTTAATAAATTCATATAGCTAGTGGATGAACTCGTTAATGAACACGACATGAACCCACTTAAACATAATATATATACAACACAAATCTAACACGAAACGAATCTGATTATAGATCAACACAAATAAGTCGTAAAAAATGAACAAAAGAGAGAGAAGTTTGAGTGAAACTTACATATCATCCATGAACTTTGCAGAAACAAGGACACTTGTAATGAGCAGCCGATGAACATTGAAAGAATTGATCGGCAGCAATGGCTGCTTCTGCACGAACCGGTCGAGATAAACGTAAGCGACAATGAAGCATGAAGGGCTGCAATTGGCGTACTTGAAGATCCTCTGGAGGTAGCATTGAATGGAAATGGTGGGTCTGGTTAGGCCATGGAAGACTGAGATTTTCTGGGTGTTCAATGGACGGTTCAGATCATTTGTCTCAGCTACTCTCTGAAGAAGAGAAGAGAGGAAGGTTATGAGTTTAGGCATCACCTGAGGGTCCTCAAGGTCTGCCATTGATGAAAAGCTGCTAATTTGGTTGGCTGGTTGGTTAGTTTGGTTATCTTCTATGCAGTGTTCTTATACTAATACCCATGTATGACTTGTCTTTGAACCCCTCTCTCTCTCTCTCACACACACACATCTGGGAATTTGTCACCAACAATTAATCAAATATAAGGGAAAGGGGAAGCAATTCACGCGGAAATTGGGTTGTACATGAGCTGGTTTCATTGACCACTGTAATTCAAAGTTTCTAGTTAATGGCAAGCATATCCTCGTTCCCGGATAGAATTTAGGGTTAATAGTATTTTTAGTCTTTAAAATATGTATTTTTTGTCAGTTTAATCTTCATTATATCAGTTTTGTCAATATCATCCCCAAAGTATACAATTTGTATAATTTTTGTCCCTAATTAGACAATCAGTCAAATTTTTTGACAGAAGTGTAACCGCGTGTCATTTTTTTAGACAGTATCACGTGTTCAACACGTGATTATTCAGTCAAAAACTTAAAGTTCATCTATGTAGGAACAAAAATGACATGAATTGAATATTTTAAGGATCAAATTGATCAAATACATATTTTAAAGACCAAAAATATTATTACACTTTGATCCTCTCAATTACAACATTAAGGCTTATATTTTTCATATTACGTCTTTAACAGTGATTTTCCTTGCTGAGTGGTTGAGTCCCTTATCAATTTGGAAATAAAAATTTTACTTCATTCTACTTTTGAATTATGTGATTTTGTTCTAATTTACTCAAACAAATGTATTTTTTTTTTTTTGGCAAAAAAAAATATGGATCAAGTATTGTGAAACTAATTCAAATGATTGATCGGATAATGTCTAGAAATTCAATAGTAGTAGGAATAACGTGAGATCGAGATCATGATTAGAAAGGATGAGAGTATATTTTATCTTTTATCTTTTTGTGTTTGGACATAATGATAGATATTTTACTACAGAGCGGAAATATTCTCCGGTTGAAGAAGTAAGATTGAAGTTTGATAGTCTAATCTTCTAAAAGAAGGAAAGAGGTCTGTCTAAAGGGTTTGAATAATTCTGTGCACCGAATCTATTAGAGTCGTTGCGTCAGTGAGAAGACCCATTGATCCAACCATTGAAAGTGATTCGGTGCAAGTTTTGGTATATATTTTTTGTACGAGCAATGCTATAAAGATCTTATTTGTAGACCTTATTAAGAGACTTAATAATGTGACTTTAATGTAACCATTAGATTAGTTGTGAGTTCCAATGTTAGATGGAACCCACAAGTAATTCAATGACTATACATCATTAAGTTTCTAAATTAGGTCCAAATAGCATTTTCCTTGCTCAAAGGATTTAGCTACTTTAGAACATCTTCAACAGATCATCTAAAACACACAAAATTTTTAAATTTTAGCTATTTAACCCAAAAAATTCATTCCAATAAATTATTCTCGAAACATCTAAAATAATATTTTGTTACAGTGATACTAAAAAAAATAATACAAAAGGAATGAAAAATAATATTTAAAAAGAGTAGTTAAAAATAAAGAAAATTTATCGGAGTGTGTATTGAAAAAGTGAATAACTAAAATAAAAAATATTAATTTTAAAGTAACTAAAATAATTCTTATTGTTGAAGTTACTTTTAGAGGTGTGATTTGTTCAACCATTGACCATTCGGAATGATTTTCTGGTGCCTAATTTAGGGAGTGAAAGGGATAGGTCATTCGGTGGAAGCTGCTTCATACTTGATGATGAGTCCCTTAAACTTGGGCGAAATCTTCAAATTAAAAATCATTTTGTCCTCTGAATTTTTTTATAAAGATAAATGACCTAATAATATGAATGAATATAATTACATCCTTAATGCACTGTCTACTGTCCTTATTGTGAAAAACCAATAATCACATGAGTTGTTGGATGTCCCGTGTTAGAATATTTTGAAGTCCGGTGTTTAAATATTCACATATTTATCTTCTGGATCTTGGGGTAGTTCGAGTCTTCTCGTGAGGTCATTCTATGAATTTATCCAGATAATATTCCCGAGGTATGTGACGATAGAAGGACATTTATCTTATGATAGTTCGATGGGGTTAAACTTACTTTTCAATATTTAGAGTACGTAGTTGAACCTTAATTTCTTTCCCGCAATTGTATTCCTTGACGGATATCCTGTGGTGTATACCACCTATAAAATATTATACATTCTCAATCAATTGTTGTCACTTATAAAATTATATCGGATTATATATGTATCCCACAAACCGGGGTTGTGGCAATTTCTCATTTGCATGTGAGTACCACTTGTTACTATGCACCGAACATTTTCTCCTTGTTATAGTGATGCCACGCTCTCTTGATTTATGGTTGTATCCTCATAATCTTCTCCTCTCCTCTCCTCTCCACTCCTCCACGTGATTCATCTCAAATCTTCCTTTTGTTTCGGCATAAAGCTAGCTAGCCCATGGGGTGTGCTATGATCTAGCATTTGTTTGATGACAGCTTGCTTGCTTGCTTCTCCTTCAGTCCTTCTTGTTGCAATTACGCTTTAATTAATTAACCTTAACCACCTTAAACTTACTCAAGTACAGTACTAGACATATTCATGATAATTGGCTGATTAGCGCCTTCATGTTGTGATGATTACATTGTGGTTTTCACCATAAGTAATTTTTTTCTAGCTCAACAGACCGATTGGGAAAGCAAGACTATGACTATGCAAGCAAAGGTCAAATGATGGTACCTTAATTTGCAAATAATATCTTAAAATGGTTGCAATAGATGTACGTATCTTAATTCGACACATGAAATTATGGCCATAATTAAAGAATTTTGGAATCAGAAGTGATTGTTCGGAGATAGATTATTTGTATATAGAATAAAACTTTAGATCTCATCTTACTCGAAAAAACTCGTGTTGTATTTATGCATTTGTCGCATTACTGTTAATAGATTAATTTCATTTACGTCATTCACAGTGTAAAAAACAGTTTTATTTTTATTATTAAATTAGTTTTGATTGCATATGAGGGCCAAAGTCCGAAATCAATTTTGAATCAAGAATCAAAGAGGATAATAAACCAAACACTAAAAATAAAGAAGGGGGAAAATTAGTGAAGCAATCTTGATATTGGAAAACTCAATAGCCCAGTGGTATGATGAAACTGACTTTTTGAATAGGTTGGCCCATTCAATATTAGGCTTGGGTTTTTGCAATATGGGCTCATCGTGTAAGATTAGGGCTCCGCAACATTGCTATCACTGTCACATATAACCAGAGCACCTCTCTCTCTCTCTCTCTCTCTCTCTCTCTCTGAGTCTCTGTCCACGAGTTACAGATAAAGTAGCAGAAGCAGAGGGAAGCAACCAATCTGAGTAAAAATGGAGCAGACCTTTATCATGATCAAGCCCGATGGTGTTCAGCGTGGCCTGGTTTGTTTTCCTTTTTGCTCGTTCGAGCTTCTGTGTGTGTGTATACATAAATATTGTCGTAGTTCAGGAATTTAAACGAAGAATGAACATGTTTTGTCAAATTAATCAGAGACCTAGCCGATTCAATGCTTTCTTTTTTTCCAGACTGGTGAGATTATTAGCCGATTCGAGAAAAAGGGTTTCTTTTTAAAAGGTAAAAACATTCAAATTCTTGAATATGTGCAGTAATAAATGTGGATGGATACATCATATTTGGTGCTTATGTACAATTGGTATGCTTGTACATGTCAGGAATGAAGCTTATTCGCGTTGAACGCTCTTTTGCTGAGAAGCACTACGAGGACTTGTCCGCAAAGCCATTCTTTGACGGCCTGGTTGAGTACATTATTTCTGGTGCTGTGGTTGCCATGGTATGGGAAGGCAAAAATGTGGTTGCGACTGGTCGGAAGATCATTGGTGCCACTAACCCTTCACTGTCTGATCCTGGTACTATCCGCGGTGATTTTGCTGTTGAGATTGGGAGGTATCTATTATGTCTAACTTCAATGACAGTAATTTTGTGCGGACTCGTAATTTTTTGTTATAATCTTGTCTAAGAATACAGAGAAGTTGAGGAAAGTATTATATAGAGTTATTTGTGAATACTGATGTCTGTACATGTCAACTTATGTGTTAATATGAAGTTGACTTCTGTCCATTCTGTTCCTATTGGCCTTTAAATGAAAAAAAAAATTGTAGGGAAGCGAGTTCAGATGACAATGTGCTTGTTAGAATCGCCAACTTCACTGCTGAATGTGGGTGGCTCCTTCAAAAATTTAGCTATTGACCTTAACTTCTGAAATTTCTGAATTTCTTATCCAATTTTTCATGCAATTATTTGAATGCCAGATTTTATGTTTTTTTTTTGGTTGTATATTGGGTCAAAGGTTTTAATTTCGGAATTGTTTTTTGCTTGATTGGAGATTGCACCTTTGTTATGTTTGAATGGCGTTGTCTTAGTTTAAAAAAATAGTGAATCTTCTGCTTTGCCTGCATAAAGTTTGTGATTGAGGGATGATGAAAGTTTCCTTGCAAAACCAGAAGTCCTCTTATGAGCCGCATATTATTAATGTATCAATTGTAAAATGATGACTCAACTCGTAAACATTCTACTCAAGTGATCATGATGATATCTTTCTACCTTTTTGCAACAAACTTTTTGAGTTCATTTGAGGGCTAGACATTCCATTGATAGACACTCCAATTTCCTTGTATATAGTTCTGTGTTTTATTTTCTGCTGATTGATACTTGTGATACTGGATTTTTGGGTGCCAAAATCTTATGGATTCTTTTTTCTTCATTTGATGAAAAATTGCAGGAATGTTATTCATGGAAGTGATTCAGTTGAGAGTGCTAGGAAAGAGATAGCACTGTGGTTTCCGGATGGCACTGTAAACTGGCAGAGCAGCCTTCATCCCTGGATCTATGAGTAAAATTTGGTCATGGTTTTGGCTGCAATTGGCAGCTCCATGCCCCTTACTCTATATTATCCTAATTACTGGAATTTAGTCTAGACGATCATTTTGATATTACTGTCAGTTCCACTGTGTGGGTTGTTTGCTACTTATTATTATGGAATAACCGTTGTTCTTAAGTTGTAGTTTGCTATAATTGTTGAAGTTATTCTCAAATTATTATCGTTGTTGTCTTGTTGTGAGGATGATGCCATTTTTTTGATTGGTGGGGTGGGGTTTCATTTATGTTTCATTTATGCTTATTATTAAGGTTTAGATTCGTACGTTACTGAGGCTATGACATGATGCACTCACAGTAAGCCCTGTTACAAAATGGACAACAAATATTTATGCCTTTGCAAGTGTACACCATGAGTGATATGTTTCCATTAAGATACAAAAATTCTGTCATTGGATAACCGTAGTCGTATGTAGTATACAAGATTTTCGTCTCATCAGATCTGAACAATCATGAAGCCGAAGCCGAAGCCGAACAAAAATTATTGTTAAATTAATGGTTGCAGTTCTTCATTTAACAAGATTTTCGTCTCATAAGAGTGATTGATAGGCAATTTTAACTCATTTTGGAGAATGGATTTCGGGCTCTAACAGAATATGACATATTATACAGAAAGAGAGAGAGAGAGAGAGAGATTACTTGCAGTCCAAAGTATAAGAAAGGGGAACCTCTCTCTACCTCATATCAGTATAACCGTAGTATTCGTACATAAGATACATAGAAAACATGGAAAATGTAAATAAAGCTCAAAATCAAACACACTTCTCCATCATACTTTCCTTAAAGATATATGTAAACATCCAGGACTAGTTTCTTACTATCTTTACCCATGGTGGTTCTTGTCACCCGACCCACCACTTCCACCACCTGCGCCTCCCCTGTTGCCACCAGCACCTGTTCCAGCTCCAAAGCCGCCTCCACGAGCACCGCCACCACCAGACCCATATCCAAACCCACTGCCGGACCCACTCCCCGAACCATACCCAAATCCAAAGCCCCTGCCGAACCCATTAGGAGATCTCCCAGAGCCTGAACCATAACCCCATCCAGCTCCTGGGCTTGAACCCCAACCCCAACTATAGTCCCAATTAGGACCATGAGCTGATCCACTACCCCCACTAGGTTGGGACGTTTCTGGTGAATCTGACCCTTTTCCACCACCGTCACCTCCGGTGTTAAACGCCAACGTATGGCCAGAGAGCAAGAACAGGAGAATCAGAGAGCATGCCAGCATTTGGGGCTGTGTTTCTTCCATGGTTTTGCTAGTGATATGAGCAGTGTGTGTACTGTGTGAATATTGGCTTTTGTGAGTTGTGGACATGAGACGAGACTCCAACGCTTAGTGCATGGTTGTATTTAATGGGGTTTGGTTTTGACATGAGGACCCGTGACACTAACGACCCAGTGGGACATTTGTCGGATGAGAGAGAATTTGTCAATGAGGTGGTGCACCACCACCTATGATGTGCACCACCGCCTTCCCAACTATAATAACATGAACTAATTGTATTGGAACCACTAATTTCGCAATATTAGGTTTTTTGAAAGAAAAATATCTTTGAGTAAAATTACAGAACTGACCCTGATTCTTCCAAACCCCACACTCTGCTGCTTTATGCAAATTTTGGGACCAAATTTAGAGCCCAAATAACATGACAGCATATTATTTGGAGTCTTCATTGGGGCCCAAATGACATGGTACCAAAAAAAAAAAACCCAAGTCAGCTATCATATTATTTGAGCTCCAAATTTGATCCTAAATTTTTGTCAGTATAGTATTATTGTTTTTCTTTATTAGGGTGGTGAGATCATGATTTTTACGCTAATATCATATTTGGATGGGGTATTAGTGTATGGCGTTAAGTTCAAAAAGAAAAAAACACTCTACATGAAGTCACAATTCTTTAGCATGTAAGGATAGTCATTTCATTTTGAACGGTGATATCAATCATGTTTCATTTAATATCAACTATTATATAATATTGGGTCATATCAAATATGAGATTTTAAATGATACTTAGTATGCCGGAATTTATAACTTAGTTCGAACTTGATATTAAATGCGATCAGATTAATTTAGTTCAATCCCAACCTTTAAAAGTATTGTTATTGGTACAGTATCTAAGGTAATGGTTCATAAACATAAATGGATGCCTTTCGTATTTAAAAAGTTCTTTTATTATGATCATCCCCCAAAATTATGAAGGTAGTTACTATAAACGATGAGTAACTCTTTAAACTTAACTATAGAATTAATTCACTAATTTATTCCATTATTACTACGAAATTTGCAACAAATTTCTTTTAATATGATGTGTTTGGCATTCGGTAAGGTTTTTGTATGGGAATATAATGAAGGCAAGAATGAAATGAAAATAGTAATAGAATGAAATGTTTATTATCATTTCAATGTTTAACAACAATTAGGATTAAGTTAAGAAATAAAATTAAAATCTGCTTAAATATTTGGATAAATAAATATTTTTATCGAATTAAATTCAATCAAAATATTCTTGCTGACATTAAAATAATATAGCTATTTTTGTTGCCTCGAGTGCTTAATCTTCAAACCCAACCATAGACCTCGACCTAGAATCGATTCCAGACTCGAACCCAACCTCAAACAACAAATCCTAAACCCTGACCCAACCTAGGATCTTAGACATGGACATAACTTGGACTCGAACCCAACCTTGAACACCGGTCCCCAAACCCTAGGCTCAGGCCAAACCCAATCTCGAACGCGGACCTTAGTACCGACCCCAAACTCCACACCTATTATCCAACCCGAGACCAATTTCCAACCCTTGACCCCAAACTCTTAACACGAACCCAATCCCAACCCAAACCCATTCTTAGAGTTGATACCCAACTAGAGATGAAGTAATGGTGGTGATAGTGGCGACGAATAATAGCAATTGAAACTAAGAAGCACCATCAAATATTAAAGAATAATAAATTCTAGACAAGTGAGATTGAGTATTCAATGGTAACGTGAATGAATTTTCACTAAGTAATAATAATAATATTCTCATGTTTCATTATCACCTAGCAAATACACTACTATTGTATTAGGTCCAATTCCAAATAATATCATAAGGGTATTTTAGTCTTTATATCAAAAAATTATTCAACGAGGGTATATGATTTGAGTAGGGGGGATTTTTTCAACCTTTTAGTGGCCGGCCATGCCACCGTGTACACGTGGCAAAGAAAGCATGCACACCAAACAGTTAACCACAGTTTGCATCATTTTCCGCCGCAAAATAAAAGCATGTTGTTGGATGGGCGTTGGCTAAAAAACACTTTTTCAGATTGAGCTCCATTCCCGTCCATGTGGATACTGAGGTATGTGGATAATGCGGATGTCGCCTCGTCATATTTACTTGATTCATATGTTTGTAAACTAATTTCAGAGACTGAGTGGGTTGATGTATATCCACTTCCACTTTCATTTCCAGCCTCCTACTGTTTCTGCACACATACTCCAAGTTTAGCCAATATTTGCCTGGAATCCAACCATTAATCTGTCCATGGAGGTCATGGGTCAGATCACCAGCACCTGCTAATTCAAATACTGTTTGGTCTGAGGTCATGTCCAAATGCTCTCTGGATAGTAAAAATGAGAAATGGCCCAAAAATTGATAGTGATCAACACGTTATCGTACTCTTTTAGCCTGCCTTGTGCATCCCCAAATCTGAGTCCCATAGTTCCTTCTATACCCACTTCTTATCCATCAACCCACTTGGTCTCTGAAAGAATCCATAAGATCTTAGGTTTTTTTTTTAAACGAATCTAAAAATTAATCAAACTCAATTTATTTTAAAAAATGAATCTAACAAAACTAAAGTCAAACGGAACCCAAATCAACTCAACTATTTTACATATAAACAAACCAAACTTTCTAACCTCATACTAAACTTTTTATACTCATTTTTTTAAACAGACCTAAAAAATTATTCAAATCCTATACGAGTCAAACCCAAACTAAATCCGTATAAATTGACTCAATTACCAAGCCTAATTCCAAATGATAAAACATTTGATAAACAAAATTTTGTTCAATTGAAACTAAATTCATTCCCATGGGTAGCTCACAACGTAAATTGTCGAGCTCCACATCTTCTAGATCCAACTTTCGATTAAATATCATCTCCAATAGTATTTCTGAATTACAACTGCGTCTGATGATTTCGTACTTGTAACCCGCAATCAAACAGTCAAATAGAGTAGAATACACAAATTATATTGATGTTATAATTCACAACAATAACAATGTTATAATATGAATTATATTACACAAATACTCTTATAATTACTAAAAAAATATATAAAAAATTTAAATATATTTTTTACAAATAGAGTAAGATAGGAATACTCAAACTGATAAGTACTCCGCATTTTTATCCGATTTAATCTGAAAACCAAAAATTCTTCCGCGTTCTTACCCAATTTTTGTGGCAAGCCATTAAATAGGGTAAGATAAAATCGAATAAAATAAGAAATTACGGTCAATCAAAAATTAGAACACCCTTAATAAAATGACAGGAAAAATATCTGACAGACTGAATTTGTCTGATAAAAGGAAAAATATTTAGATGTCCAATTCACAACGAGCTCAAAATAGAATGACTTTAACCAACTGGGTAGCCCAGTTGGCCAAGGCCTTTGGCTTCCAGTGGGAGGTCAAGGGTTTGAAATACCCTGGGTGCAAAAAGTCATGACCGCTTAATAGGACAAGACTAAAGTTACTTAAAAACTTAATCCAAATCTCTAATATAAGTCTTAAATTACTAACAAAACACAAGTCATATGAATTGAAGAACCAATTCATACACCTGAGCTTTGTGCTTGATTCTACTCTGAATCACAAACCTGAACGACATAAACAATCTCTACTCCCTCAACAAGCCACTAAATTTTCCCATATCCAAAAAAAGAATACCTGATTTTGTCAAATGGGCAAATGAACCAACCATATCAATTTGAATCCAAAAAAAAATTTACATCAATTTTGAATCAAAAACAAAACCACAATAGTAAGCCCACTTTATTTCACTAGCATTAACCAAAATGGATGCTTACCAGACATCATTCCAACCGAAGACATTTAGGTTTTTGCTAAAACAATAGTAGAATGTGGAGACAAACCGTAGAATTATCCTTCATAATACACTCTCCAGTTTGGCAAGCAGGAGAAGATCAAGAGATTATTCTATGGATCCACCGTGCCATCAACAAAATCCAACATTATATATCATGAACTTAATCTACAAAATAATTTTACGAAGCATCGTCCCAATTGTTCATCCAACCACTCCAATTGGGCTTGCCGCTTCTCATCATCGATTCAAGGTATGTCTATCGCACCGCTATTGTATTTTCAAGTGCTATTATATTATCAATGTTTGTTGAATTGTACAATAAACTTATTACAAAAATACTGTGGTTCAAAACTAATTTGACACTATTTACAAATAGAACAATCCTCTGTCAATGGTTCGAAAAGACATTGATAGTTCAAAGAAAGAACTATTTAAACATTCATTTAGAGACAATATAAGATCTCCAAACCCTTTTATCCAATAACAATCTAGTTGGAGATAAATCAGAAATTTCAGTAGTTGCAGAAAGAGTAGATTCAGTAGCATAGTTTTTTGCATCACTTGAAAATAGATTATCTCAGTCCAAGTGTTGGAATATTAACTATTGCTTCATCCTCATCCACACTATACTCACAAAACAAAATAATTTGTATTAATCTATTAGATTATTTCAGTCACTAACTTGTGTGAACATAAATTTCAAATCATGTTAAATGAAGAACTGCAACCATTAATTTAAAGAGAAACGGGAGATCTGAAATGGGGAAAGAGATGCTCAGCAGCGGCAATTTTAAGTAATAGGTTCGATTCTGCCAGCTAAAAGTCCTCAACTATAGATTTCAGAAGAGGGAGCTTTGCTATCCTCATTGCAACCTTCCTTTCCCACAATACGTAATTTAAATCTAATAAAAAATCAATTTCATTCAAACAAAACACACACACACAAACACACAAAGAGAGAGAGAGAGAGAGAGAGAGAGAGAGGATCGCTCAGCTCAGCGGGGTAGTCGACACGCAAGCTTCTCTAAAAAGAGAGCCTGCATTCCGGTCTGTTGAGCTTGAATTTTTATGGAGTCATCACCGCGATCTCTTTCAGGATTTCAAAATCAAAAAAAATAAGAAAACTACTGAGGAAGTATGGAGAAAGAAGAACTTAGCGCGAGAGAGAGAAGGCGCAATTCGTCGGGAGCTTGTTCTGTGCTTTTTATTTATAGGGATTGAGCTAGGGTTATAAAACCTTCACAGGGTTCGAAGGGGTTGTTTGGATAGTGGGTTTCTCCCTCCAGCCTAGTAATGATTTAAGATTCTTGTTATTCTTGTTCAGGATATCCCAAATCCAATAACTACAGGAGGAATTCCTGCTATATTTCTCTTGAAAAGGGCATCTGCTCCAAAAAAAAAAATATTTTGTCAAGCATTATTATAAAGAAGGGAGGACGACTTTCCAACTCTTGACTATAAATTAGTAATAATATTTCATTGACCCAAAAGAAAGGTATTTATGCAATATTCATTACTTTCTAAAGAAAAAAAATCTAAAAATTTAATCTAATTTTCTAATATGATAATTAACGTGGTTAAATTGTATTATTAGAATTGCAACTATTGAATTTTTCATTGAGAGTATCAATTGACGCATTATTAACTCACTATATTAGATCAGATTTGATGATGACTCGGATTTCACGGTCCAAGCCCGGTCATCCTCGAGGGGATTATTGGGTCGGTTGGATATACGCAGTAAGTGATTAGGACAGAAATTTAAAGATGACACAAGGGATAAGTGGTTCGCCCCAGCCTACGGACTGAGACTACGTCCACTGTAATCGGAGCTTCCTGCTCCTTGAGGGTATATATATTCAGATTTTTGGGGAGTTATCGGGAGAAAGGGGGAATCAAGTGGTCGGTATGCGCCTACAGTTGGTCGGAGTACATGTCTTTTCCTGGTCTATTGCCGGAATCTCCCCTTTTTTTGGTGGAACGATACTGTTCTTCTTATACTAGCTTTTCGCTCTAGGGTTTTTCTAGCGATCCTTCCTCTTGCTTCTTGACTTGGTGGGGACCTTTCGTCCTCCCTCTGCCACTGTAGCCTGCCAGCCGGTGCCACTGCAGTTACTGTTCCTACGACGAATCGCGCCACTACCCTTAGCAGGCGGGTTTGTCTGTCCTTGATCTCAGAGGTGGTCCCCTTGCTATTTTCGACGCGTGGCCCGTTAGGGTACACTCTTGTGTTATAGTTCGACTTGGGTTGGGCCGCCATATTCCCCTGGGTCTTCCCCCTTCGTTGGGTATGGGTATTTCCCCTGGGCCAAGCATCGAGAAATCTGAGCGTCCTGGGCCGGCCTGGCTTCTCTTCTGAAGGTGGCCTATATCCTAAAATTCCGTCCCAATCAGTTGCCCCCTAGCCCCTGGTCATGATGATGACAACATCTATGGCCTGGGGTTACGAAGTTTTTATCGACTCTGGGCCCGGTCAGTGCTGGGCTGAGGTTAGCATGGTTGCGAACTGTACCCGTGTTACCAGCGGTCGAACCCCAACGATCTGTCTTGTCAGGGGCTTTAAATGCGGTAAAAAAGGGGGGGTGGACCTCCTTGTTCATTCGGATTTCGCGTTTCCCAAGAGTTTCTTTGCATCTTCTTCCCTTCGTTCATCGTGGGGCCTTGTTCCAGATTTCTCGACGACGTTGAGCGCTTCCGATTTTGGCGTCCTTCTGTCTATAACCCTCCGCTAGGTACGTCCTTTTTTCCTTTCCTTAGTTGACTCGACCTGGATCCATTTGATCCTCCTTGGTGGGGTTTTGGGCTCCGTTTTCTGGTCTGGAGGTTTAGTTTCTTTAAGAACCGCCCCGGTGCCTTCTTCCCCCTTCTTCGTTTCGTAGATCGTTCCTCCGTGTAGCGGATAGGTTTCTTCAATTCCTGGTGTCAGGACCCTCTTTTTATTGTGGACTGTATATCACATTTGCCTTTGCTCCCTTTTAGCCTGCGGTCTAGGTTCTCGATGGGGAAGTTTGTGGTGTCCTCTGAGTCGGGATCTATCGACGAGGAAGCCGGGGAGGCCTCGGTGGCTTCTAGTAGCGGTCATTCTTCCTCATCAGAGGACGAGGCTTCTGGGACCGTCCCAGGGACTTCATCCTCGATACCTCCTTTGGACGCTAGTCCTCTTTCCGCCTCGCTTCTTGGTCTTCGAGGTCAGTCGGGAAAAAGGGGGGCTAGACTGGTTCCACCTACTGTTCCCAGAAAGAGAAAACGGCGGGACCATTCCGACCTGTTCTGTTGTTCTGAGGATACTCCTAGCTGCCTCGACGAGAAAAACTTAGAAGATTTGAGGAAGGAGTATCGATTTTCTGAATCTGTATCTTTACACCCTCCCGAGGAGCACGAGAGGTGTAACTCCTCTATTCCCGGTTTGACCTGTTTCTTTGAGTCCGTGTTTCACGCTGGTCTCCGCTTTCCTATTCACCCTTTTATTCGGGACGTTCTAGCCTTTTACAATGTCTACCCGGCCCAGCTTTCTCCTAATGGCTGGGGTCTCCTTGTGGGTTTTCTTATCCACTGGTTTGAGAGTGGGAACGATTCCCCTCCGTCTATACTCGAATTTGCCTCCTTGTTCCAACTCAAGTCTTCTCCTTCTTTGGGTTTCTGTTATTTCGCCAAGAGGGTGAAGGCTAAGACACTAATTTTTGGGCTTCCTTCTTCTAACAAGGGGTGAAAACCCAAATTTTTCTTCGCAAGAGGGGACTCTTGGGAGCTATCCGGGGATCCTGGTGATGTCCCCCGGGTTCCCAGATCTTGGAGGACTCTGAGGAATATCAGTAAGGCTGATCAGCTAGCTGCTTCGTTGTGTTTTCGACCCTCGAGCCTTTACTAATTTTTTTGTTTTGGCTTGCCTTGCAGATTTTAGCCCCGTCCTGAACGCCGAGGAGGTTGCAAGGGTAGCCAAAGCTAAGGCCTTAGGAGATCAGTCTTTCGCCGATCTAGTGACTGAAGGGAATCTTGCTAGGTACGGGTTAAGCCCGCCTATCGCCCCTTCTGCCGAGGAAGCATCCCTGCCTGCCCCCAGGTCTGAGTCTATGGACCCCAGCCTGATAATGTCAGTTTTCTCGAATTCTAAGGGATCGAGGAAGAAGAGGAAACTGGTGAAGGGGGCGCGTCCTCCTCCGAAGGTGTCGCCTCCGAAGGCTGCCACGCTGGAGGGGAGTCGGGAGGGTCATTCAACCATTCAGCCCGCTCTCTCCCCCTCTTTGCCTGTTGATCCTACTGAAAGTGAGGCTCCTCCCGGGGTGTCTACAGCGGGGTCGCATGGAGCCGTGCCGACTTCGGAGGTTTCTCCCCGACCTATCTCTTCACGGGGCATCAAAGAGGGGAGTACCCTTTCCTTACTCCGACCGCAAGGGGGTGGCTTCCTTCGTGATCCCGCGGCTGCTGCTGCCGCCTTATCTGACCTGATTCCCATATCGGACTCCCGAGAAGCCATGCGGATGCCGTTCCTAAGGAAGGTCGAGCACACCTTTCAGACCATGGCGGAGGTATTTTGAGATTTTTCTGCTCCTTTTGCCTCCTTGTGTGATTTCTGTTATTCCCTGTGCTAGCCGGTTCTTCTCATTTTTCAGTCCCTAGCTTGCGTGAAGATGATGGGCCTCCACTATGAGCAGGAGCTTGCAAAGGCCAGAGAGCCTCTAGACGCAATGATTGTAGCTAAAGTGGCGGCCGAGGATAAGGTGAGGCTGCTGTCGTCCGAAACGGTTGAGATGAAAAGGCTCTTTGACGAGCTGGAGGCGCGCTTCCGGGATCTCTCCACCCTAAAGATGACCGAGCTAGCTGCGAAGGAGGCTGAGCTAAAGAAGAGGGATGCCGACCTGGCGGCAAAGGATGCTGAGTTGAAGGCAAATGGGGCCGACCTAGATGTCAAGGACGCCGAGATGTCTTCTCTGAAGGCAAGGATTTCCGACCTCCTGAGGGAGGGTGCTGTGGCTTTTGTTAATGGATTTGTGAACTTCCGGGACCAGGCTGAGGAGGCTTACCCGGAAGTCGATTTCGATGGCTTTGCCCCTCGCCTTGAGGGTCTGCGATCCACTGAGGCGACTGGTTCCAAGGAGGGGGCTGCTGTGCCAGAGGAGGAGCCAAGCGCTGAAAAGACCGAGGACCAGGCCGCCGGTGTAGTGCCCACTGTCTGATAGGGCTTTGTTGCGTTTTGTCGCGTTTGACTCCTCGCAGACAATGTATTCTTATTGTTGTACTTCATCATTTTTTTTTGAATTAGCAAACCACCTAAATGTTCTCTCTTTCTTGTTTCTCGGATGGGATTGGTTTTCGGATATTACGTCATCTTGCTGGGCTATCTGATTACTATGTGACTATACTTGGTCTTACAGGGCTATTTTGGTCTTTTCTCGTTCCTTTTCGTGTATTACAGGTATGATGACTGTACCTTCTTGAGATCGTGCGCCGTAGATGGAGCCGGTGGCTCCTTGATCGTGGTGTCTGCAATCATTCCCCACGTTGCCACGTGTCCTTCTCATTAAATGCGTATGACGTGTATTTAATGCGCCTGCCGCGAAGGTTGGGGGTAGTTCTGACAGGCCTAAATGTTGGCCCCACTTCCCATTAGACAACTGGCCTTCTCTGGGAACCAGAATTTCCCACTTTTTTCTGCAACTGCAATTTCTCTACTGTTCCGTTGCCTTAAGAGAAAACGCTTCTTTTTTTCTTTCTCACACTTTTATTATTGCCATGGCTGTGGATCCTTCCTCCCCGCACAGGATCATGGCGAGGCTCTTTCCCGAAGGGGAGGTTAGTGGTATTGGTGAAGAAGAAATCCACGCTATCGCGGCACGCTTCGATTTTCCTTCTGGGGTGGTCGTTCATCATGCCGGCTTGCGTCTGTTCCATAGTTCAGTTCGAGATGGGGTTTGCCTTTTCGAGGCCCCTTTCCTACTAGGGTTCCGGCTTCCCTTTCACCCGTTCATTCGCGAAGTGTTGCATTTCTTCTCCTTTTGTCCTGCCATGCTTTTACCGTCGGCCTAGGCAGTCCTTTTGACCTTCAGGGCGACGTGGGGGAGATTATTTCCTCAGTCCAGGGCCACCGTGCCGAAATTTCTTCAATTCTTTCGCCCCGAGGAGGTGTCTGAGTTCTACCAATTCGTCCCGCGAAGGGGTGGGGAAATTCCTATCCGGGATCTGCCGCCGGACCCCGAAGAATGGAAGAAGAGGTACTTCTTTGTTTCTGGAGCCGGTTGGGAATTCGGGACTCAACTTCTATCCTCTGTGAGGGTTCCCACGGAGTGGGGGCAACGTAGGAATATAGGTGAGTTCGTGCAGGAGTTGGTTTGTCGGAGTTCATATTTCGCTCTGGTCGTTCACCCTACTCGTTTTATGCTTGCAGATGAGCTGCCACCTTTGTCTGTTGGGGAGCTGAATCGTGTTAGCCAGGCTCGAGCCATTCTTCCTTTTTCCTTCCGTGATTTAGTGCATCACGGGCTATCTCCTGCTCCTGGTGACCGTAAGCTTCCGGGGCCCCGCTCTCGTTTTTTTATTTTTAGCTCATTCGTTGACCCACTTTAATTTTGATTTCTTCCTTCAGATCCTTCGTACTTGGTCACTCAGCGGGACAGGATCATGGAGCGTGTGTTCGAGAGGAGGCGGGCTAGGAGCTCAGAACCGGCGGCAAAGAGGGCCAGGTCGGGGGAGGTCAGCTCTGGTCATGCCTCTGGTGTAGATCCTGCTGAAGCTCCCGCTCCGCCGCCTATTCCGGGAACCGGGAGAGTTCCGCTCCCGTCGTCGTCAGGAGTCAAGACATCCACTCCCCCGCCTGCTCCTGGTGCGGGGGCATCTACTTCTCTGCCTACACTTGGTGTTGGAGCTGCCACGGTAGGCGTCGTTGTGGCCGATTCCCCGGGGGGTAATATTCGCCGTGGGACTTTGCCCCCTGGCGCGGTTGGTTCCAGCTCGGTTCGACCTCTTGTTGCTCCCGCTCACGACTCGGAGGGTAGCCTGCTTAGGGACGTGGGCCTGAGTAGTTGTGCCTTGATGGGATTAATTTCTCCTGCTGACCTGCGAAGCTCGGTCGAGCTTCCTTTCCAAGCCCGGACTCGCGATGCCTTTCATGCGCTCCTGGAGGTAAAACTGGCTTGCCGCTTTCATCTGGCCTTGCTTTTCTGTTTGTCTGATCTTTTCTGTTTACAGTCCGCTACGCATGTTTGCGCTCTTGGGAGAGAGATCCATATCTTGAGAGAGAATGCCCAGAGGAGGCCGACCCAGCTTCTGGAGGCTCGTCAATGTAATTTCGAGCTTCTGAGTTGGGGCTTGGAAACCGAGAGGGAGCTAGAGCGAGTTCTCGAGCAGCGGGCTGAGATCTTCGGACAATTGGTTTCCAGTGCTTCTGCCGAGGTGTCATTGAGGAGTGAGCTGGCTCGAGCGAAGGAAGACATTTCTGCCCAAACTGAGGAGCTGCTGAGTGTCACTATCGCATAGTCTTTGCTGGCAGATCAGTTGAAGGAATCGCAAGCCGTTGTCGCTAACCTGACGAACTCATTGGCTACTGAGCGTCAATTGGTCGAGGATCTCTGGAAATCGATCGAGAAGGCCAGGTTGGAGGCTGCTCGGGCTTTTGTGGACGGGTTCTTTAATTTTGCCGATCAGGCTATTGAAGCTTTTCCCGACCTTGATTTCGAGCATTTTCGGCCGAGGTTCGACGTTCCTTTAAGTGGTGGTGGTGCTCCAAGCAGGGCTTCCCCGAGCGATGCTTCCCCAAGTGGCGGTGCTCCTTTTGACCAGGCCTGAGGATCGGACTCCTTGGCTTTTAGCTCTGCTTTCCTTTTTGCAAACATTGTAATTATTTCCTTTGACAATGAATATTCTTCTCCCCGCGGACCTTTGTCCGTCCTTCTTTTTGTAACGGAATTCCCCTTTCCTAGTTCAATAAAGTATTCTGGATGGCCTTGTATTCCTTTTCCTCCCCCTTATGCCTTGGCTTGTTTTGAGAGGTGGTGTCCTTTGGGCTCCCGTCAAAGTTACACGGGCGCTACTTTCGGCGATATCTTATCATTCATCTCTTTTAAAGCTGGTCGCATTAAATGAGGCCCGGAGTGGTTCAGCGCATTAAATGCGCCTGAATTTAATGCAGCCCCTCACCCGCAGTCTTTCATGCCGCCAGATTGCGCTATTTATTCGCATGCGCCTAGGGTCTTAGCACCCTTATCACCTTTCCTTTGCTCGAATCTTGCCTGTGCCTCCAAGTTCTTTGGCGATGGATTCTTCCCCTCTTTTTAAGCATCGCGCCCGCTAGTCCATGAACGGCAACTAGCGCTCCATGCTCCTCCTTCCTTCTTCACTCACTCAAGCTTATGTTGACGGTCTGAAGGCCCGATACGACTTCCCTGAGGGGCTGGGTATTAGGGCTCCCACCCCCGACGAGCCTTGTAGCATGTTGATCACTGGTGAGGTTGCTTTCTTTGAGGGTGCTTTCGAGTGTGGCCTTCGGCTTTCCCTTCACCGAGACATCGTCCGCCTGCTTTCCCACCATGGTCTGTGTCCTTCTCGCCTTTCCCCTGCGGGGTGGGCTGCTCTGATTAGCTTCTTCATCTTTTGGCGGATGCAAGGCTTTGAGGCCTTTCCAACAGTTTCTGAGTTCTTCTATTTTATGGATCTCTCTTTCGATTGGCCTCCCTTCTTCAGCTCTCTGAGTTTCAAGTGGTATTTTCGCCCATCTATGGTTACTGACATCCCTGACTCTCCTGAGGGGTGGACCCAACGCTTCTTCTTAGTCTCTGGGGACTCTTGGGCATTCACGGCTGGTGAAGGCGAGTGTCTCCGGGTCCCTCAGTTTTGGACCAGCTTCCGTGAAAGAGGTGAGCATCCCTTTTTTTTCTTCATTCCGCTACGGGTTATGTTTTTAGCTTTACCTTGAGTTGATTTTTTTTGTAGGTATCCCTGCGCTTACTCCACTGGAGGCATTCCATGTCAGTGTGGTGGAAAAAGCTTTTCCTATCCCTTACTCTGCTCTTGTCACCCCTCGGAACCTTATCCGCTATGGTTTGGGCAGTGGATCTTCTCGAGCACAAGCGGTGGCTTCCCTTTCTCTTGATCAGAGTGCCGAGGTGGAAACTCTGGAGAGGAGGTTGTCGGAGGTGGAGAGGAAGAGGGATGTTCTGATTGAAGAGAGCGCTCGTCTGAAAGAGGCGGTCGCCAAGCTGAAGGAACATCGCGACCAGGGGGATGCTGCTTTGTGAGGGTGGAGGGTCTCGTCTGCAACTTCTATGTCCCGGTTTAGATGTCGGTAGCTTTCACGTCCGTGTTGGACGTTTATGTTTTTTGTGACTTTTAAAGTCATAGGATAGCTTCTCTCTTTTTTTTTTTGTAACCGCTTGGGGGGGGCACTCTTGCCTCCCCTTTATTTTGAATGGAAAGAATGTTTTTATTTTTCCACGGTCTTTTTTTTTTTTTTTGAATGAAAAGATCTTGGTTATCTGCTCGCCCCCAGCCTCAAGCGAGGGCTTACCTGTGCTGACAGTCGGTTGTGGCTGAGTAAGTTAAAGCCCAAGGACTCTTTGTATTTAGGCAGCTTGGCCTTTTGAGTGAGGATGTTCTGATTGCCCTTTTGCTGAGTCGGGCCGTTTCGGAGTTACAAATATTTAAATCGAAAAAGCTTTTAGCGACCCCGAAAATTTGGAAACCATGCTCACGAGTCCTTTTATAACTTTAAGCTGTGAACCTTTAATGATGCCGAGCCTACGGGCTCTCTTAGGCTGAAAAGCCTGGATTCCGAGCCTACGGGCTCTCTTAGACTGAAAAGCCTGGATTCCGAGCCTACGGGCTCTCTTAGGCTGAAAATCCTGGATTCCGAGCCTTCGGGCTCTCTTAGGCTGAAAAGCCTGGATTCCGAGCCTACGGGCTCTCTTAGGCTGAAAAGCCTGAATTTCGAGCCTACGGGCTCTCTTAGGCTGAAAAGCCTGAATTTCGAGGGTTCTTCTCTTTGTGAAGACTTCAGAAATGATTTTCATTGATTTCTCATAACAATTTTTTTTGTCAGCTCGTTTACGATTACAGTAGCCTAGCCGGGAGTTACTGATAGTAACGCTTCAGGTTATCCGCATTCCACGAGTGCGGCAGGTCTTTTCCCTCCTCGGTTTGCAGCTCATAGTTTCCGAGCCGAACTACCCTTTTTACGACGAAAGGCCCTTCCCAGTTGGGCCCGAGCTTACCATGGGTTGAGTCTTTTCTGGCCGGGAGCAACTTTCTCAACACCAAGTCGCCTTGTTGAAAGCTCCTTCTCCGAACCCGCCTGTTATAAAATCTAGCTGTATTTTTTTGGTAGGAGAAAATTCGTTGCAGCGCCTCGTCTCTTTTCTGGTCGAGGAGGTCGAGGTTGATCAGCAGGGATCTCTCATTCTGCTCGGGACTAAACAGGTCGGTCCTGACAGAGGGCATGCCAACTTCGACTGGGGCCACCGCCTCAGTCCCGTATGCTAGGCTGAAAGGGGTCTCGCAGGTGGTGGTGCGCACTGTTGTTCGGTACGCCCATAGTACTCCCGGGAGTTGATCCACCCATTGGGTTTTGGATGCCTCCAACTTTGTCTTGAGAGCCAACTTGATTGTTCGTATTGTCACTTCGGCCTGCCCGTTGGATTGGGGGTGAGCCGGGGCTGAGAAGTAGTTCTTAATTCCCAGCTTGGCACAGAAGCCGGTGAATGTCGGGTTATCGAACTGCTTCCCATTATCTGAGACTAGCGCCCTGGGGATGCCAAATCGGTAAATAATGGACTTCCAGACGAAGTTCTTTATCTTATGCGTTGTGATCCTAGCCAGGGGTTCAGCTTCGGCCCACTTTGTGAAATAGTCAACCGCGACTACAACGAATTTGCATTGTCCTACCCCTACGGGGAGGGGTCCCAAGATGTTCAATCCCCATTGCTGGAAGGGCCAGGGGCTGACTACCGGAGTTAGGAACTCCGGCGGGCAATGTGGTAGGTTACCATGCATCTGGCACGCTTGACACTTCTTCACTGTTTCTTTGGCATCTCGGGACATGGTTGGCCAAAAATAGCCTTGTCGTAACGCTTTGCTTGCTAGGGTTTTTGCGCCGATGTGGTTTCCGCACATACC
>CM042185.1:4100052-4116684 GCA_023539305.1 Ilex asprella
CTGAGACTAGCGCCCTGGGGATGCCAAATCGGCAAATAATGGATTTCTAGACGAAGTTCTTTATCTTGTGTTTTGTAATCCTAGCCAGGCGTTCAGCTTCGGCCCACTTTGTGAAATAGTCAACCGCGACTACAACGAATTTACATTGTCCTACCCCTACGGGGAGGGGTCCCAAGATGTCCAATCCTCATTGCTGGAATGGCCAGGGGCTGACTACCGGAGTTAGGAACTCCGGCGGGCAATGTGGTAGGTTACCATGCATCTGGCACGCTTGACACTTCTTCACTGTTTCTTTGGCATCTCGGGACATGGTTGGCCAAAAATAGCCTTGTCGTAATGCTTTGCTTGCTAGGGTTTTTGCGCCGATGTGGTTTCCGCACATACCTTCATGGATCTCTCTCAAGATGTAATCTGCCTCCTTTCCTTTTACACATTTCAGCAAAGGAAAGGAAAAACCTCTTTTATATAGGTTACCTCGGGCTATCGTGAATCTGGCCGCCCTTGCTTTTAGTTTCGACGCTTTCTTCGGGTCGCCTGGCAATACCCCGTCTTGTAGGTATGATATGATAGGGTCCATCCAGGAGATGTTCTCCTCGATTGCCATGGCTTGTTCCTCGTCTTCTGGTTTCTCATCAAGCCGCACGCTAGGTTCGGCAAGGGTCTCGATGGGTACGCGTCCTGGTGGCTCGAGTTTGGCACTGGAAGCTAGTTTGGCTAGAGCGTCGGCCCTGGTATTGGTGTCTCGGGGTATCTGAACCAGCTCGGCCGATACGAACTTCCTCAGCAGGCTGCGCGCTTTCATCATATATAGGGCCATCTTCTCATCTTTGACGGCGTATTCTTCCTCGACTTGCCTGACTATCAACTGTGAGTCGCTGTGGATCACTATTTGCTGTGCCTCCATCGATAGGGCCAGATTTAGCCCGGCTATGAGTGCTTCGTATTCCGCTTCGTTGTTGGATGCTTGAAAGTCGAATCTTAAGGCGTACTCTAGGTCGTACCCTTCTGGCGAAGTGAGAATGAGGCCGGCCCCGCTTCCCTGTGCGTTTGATGCTCCGTCCACGAACAGCCTCCAGGTCAGAACATCGGGGATGCGGTCCTGGTCCTCCCTAGTTTCTTCCGGCTGCGGGGTGAACTCTGCGAGGAAATCTGCAAGGACCTGTCCCTTTATAGCGGCTCTGGGCTTGAACTTGATATCGAACTCACTGAGTTCCATTGCCCACTTTACTAGCCGCCCAGAGGCCTCGGACTTATGTAAGACCTGTCTCATTGGCTGATCCGTTGGAATTTCAATTGTGTGGGCCTGGAAGTATGGCCTCAGCCTTTGGGCCGCCACCAGGAGAGCTAAGACGAGCTTCTCTATTTTGGGGTATCTCTCCTCGGCTCCTCGAAGGGTCTTGCTACAAAAGTAAACCGGCTGCTGTGCCCGGTCTTGGTCTCTTACTAATGCCGCGCTGGCTGCGAAATCAGACACAGCCAAGTAGAGGGTGAGAGCTTCTCCTTCTCGGGGACTTGCCAACACCGGCGTTGAGGCCAAATAATTTTTAACGGCCTGGAAAGCCTCTTGGCATCTCTCATCCCACTGGAATGCTGATTTCAGGGTCTTGAAGAAAGGTCGCCACTTGTCACTGGAACGTGATACGAATCGGTTGAGCGCCGCTATCCTCCCGGTCAGTCGTTGTATTTCACGCGTGCTGGTGGGGGCTTTCATCTCGAGAATGGCCATCACTTTTTCTGAATTTGCCTCAATGCCTCGGCTATTGACTATGAAACCCAAGAACTTCCCCGCAGATACCCCGGAGGCGCATTTTACGGGGTTCAGCTTCATTCGGTATTGCCGCATGATCTCGAACGCCTCTGCGAGGTTCTGGATATGCGCTTCTGCTTTGAGCGACTTCACGAGCATATCGTGGATGTAAACTTCCATGGTAGAGCCCAGTTTTTCTCGGAACATTCGATTGACCAGTCTCTGATAGGTAGCTCCAGCGTTTTTCAGCCCGAACGGCATGACTTGGTAGCAGAAAATGCCCTGTTCAGTGACGAACGAAGTCTTCTCCTGATCGCTTGGGTCCATTTTGATCTGGTTGTACCCCGAGAACGCGTCCATGAAGCTGAGCAGCTCGTGTCCGGCCGTGGCGTCGACAATTAAGTCGATCCGGGGTAGCGGAAAGCTATCCTTAGGGCACGCCCTATTCAGGTCGGTAAAGTCGATGCAGAGTCGCCATTTTCCATTAACTTTTTTCACGAGCACCACATTTGCTAACCAGGTCGGGTAATCGACTTCCCGGATAGCTTTCGCTCGTAGCAGCTTTGCTACTTCCTCATTGATCGCCTTCTGACGTTCTGGAGCGAAACTTCTCATTTTCTGTCTCACTGGTTTAAATTTTGGGTCGACGCTGAGGCGGTGCATGATTACTGCGGGGTCTATCCCTTCCATATCCTCTTGCCCCCATGCGAACGCGCCCAAGTTATCCTTTAAGAACCTGATGAGTCTTTCTTTGATTGAGGAGGGCAGCATAGAACCAACGTAGACGATGTGATCCGGGTCCTCGTCTAGCGGTATGGGCTCTAACTGCTCCGTCGGAGTGGGCCTTATTTCCAGCTCGTCTCTCATGTCCAAGTCCTCTAGCTGGACTGACTCGACTTCCTTTTGCCTTATTGAGGCCACATAACATTCCCTCGCTAAGCGTTGGTCTCCCTGGACCGACCCTACTCCGTTTTCGGTGGGAAACTTCACCACCAGATGGTATGCGGAAGGCACCGCTTTGATTGAGTTGAGGGATGGCCTTCCCAGCAAAACATTGTAGGCCGAGGGCGCGTCCACAACTAAGAAACGGGTTGTGGTTGTGGCCTGTCGAGGTTGGTCTCCAACTGTAAGGACAAGTGGGACGGACCCGACTGGTAGGACTTTCTCACTCGAAAAACCTATGAGGTGGGACCTCACGGGTTCGAGTGCAGACTTATCTATCCTGAGCTTTTCGAATGCTGACAGGAATATTATGTCTGTCGAGCTCCCATTATCGACGAGTACCCGGTATATGGTTTTGTTTGCAACAATCGCCTTTATGACCAAGGGGTCGTCGTGCGGCAGATGGCAGCCTTCGAGATCAGCGTCAGAAAAGGTGATCTCGTCTTCCCGGCGTGGGACTTTTGCTACGACCTAGATGTCGGGAGTGTCCCCGAATCGTGCCCTCCTAGCATGCGCCTTCCGTGCCGAGCTGGTTTCACCACCCCCGACGAAGCCTCCGGAGATTACCCGGACATCGCCGATGGCTTGTTGGTGTGGTTGAGGCGCCGCTACGGCTGCTCGGGCCTCCCGTCCTGGGTTTCCCTAGGCCCGTCCATCTCTTGCCACATACTGCCGCAGGTGGCCCCTCTGGATTAGATATTCTATCTCTTTTTTGAGCTGGATGCAGTCGTTAGTTTCATGTCCTGTATCTTTGTGGAACTCACAGTATTTTGCGGGGTCCCGTCTGCTCGGGTCGGACTTCATCCGCGGCGGCCACCGGACGAATCCCTCGTTCTGAACTTCATGGAGTACTTGAGCAATAGAGGTAACGAGGGGTGGGAGCCGCGCTGGTGCGAACCTCGGTTGTAGGTCTTGTACGGGTGGTCCTAGGCGGTCCCGGACGTTCCCCCTTCTCTTCGGGGAGGGCTCCCTCTTCCTTCTGGGCGAACAATCTCGTTTTGGGGATCGATCGAGCCTTCCTTCCTTTCTGGGACTTCGGTCCCTCCTCTTCCTATCTCCCTCGGCCGGCGCCGAATTTCCCTTCAGGCGAAGGGCTTCCTCTCCGTTAATATACTTCTCGGCTTTAGCCAGAACCTCCGCCATGGTGGCTTGAGGGTTCTTGGCTATCGAAAACAGGAGATCCTTAGATTGAACACCGAGCCCTGACATGAAAGTGGTCAGCGCAAACTTGTCGTCCACACTTTCTATTTTTAGGCATTCTTGATTGAAGCGCTGTACGTAGTTCCGAAGGGATTCGCTGATTCCTTGTTTCATGCTCAGCAGGTGGTAGGACGGCTTCCGGTATGTCCTTGCTCTAATGAAATGCGACACAAACTGGACGGACAGCTCCCTGAAAGACGAGATCGATGCGGGTTGCAACCGGTTGAACCAAGCTATCGCCGACCCTTTAAGGGTGATGGCGAAAGCTCGACAACGTATTGGGTCAGGGTAGCCTTGAAGTTCCATTTGGTTCTTATAGGAGTTCAGGTGGTCGACCGGGTCTTTAGTTCCGTCAAACGCCTCTACTGACGGTACCCGGAACTTCTGGGGGAGGGGAAAACGGAGGACCTCAAGGGTGAATGGTGATTCGGTTTGCTGGACCAAGGCGTCCATAACGTCGGTGCCCTTTCCTTTGACTGCCTCTTTCATGTTTCCCAGCTCTCGCTGGAGCTCGTGCAATTTCTGCCCCAGAAGGTTATTCATGGCGTCTAGCGGATGGCAAGGTACGTTTTCTTGGTTGGCGGGCCTAGCCCTACTATGGGCCTCATCTTCATCGCGTTCTTCGGGGCGTTTCCTCCTGTGATTTTCTCCCGAGTGGCTGTGTTCATGGAGCTCAGTGACTCCATTAGCCGGTGTCTGGCGCTCCTGAGGAGGGGCTCCTGGCTTGCTGGCAAGGGTTGGGGGAGTTGGTGTGCTTGTATCCACTCCATCAACTCCTGGTTCTGTTTCATTAGCTGAACCGTGGTTCGACGGTAAGCCTCTAGCTCGTTGGGAGGAGGAGGGTTCCCCGGCAGGGGGCGATCCTCGACATCTCCTTCTATGGCCGGAGGGTTCTCCGGCAAACTTTGATGGGCTTGGGGGTTGACGGGAGCTTTACTCATATTCCGAGTTGAAACCATCAAACAAATAAAGATTCGAAGCGATGTAAAAACTTTCCCACAGACGGCGCCAGCTGATGATGACTCGGATTTCACGGCCCAAGCCCGGTCATCCTCGAGGGGATTATTGGGTCGGTTGGATATACGCAGTAAGTGATTAGGACAGAAATTTAAAGATGACACAGGGGATAAGTGGTTCGCCCCAGCTGATGGACTGAGACTACGTCCACTGTAATCGGAGCTTCCTACTCCTTGAGGGTATATATATTCAGAATTTTGGGGAGTTATCGAGAGAAAGGGGGAATCAAGTGGCCGGTATGCGCCTACAGTTGGTCGGAGTACATGTCTTTTCCTGGTCTATTGCCGGAATCTCCCCTTTTTTTGGTGGAACGATACTGTTCTTCTTATACTAGCTTTTCGCTCTAGGGTTTTTCTAGCGATCCTTCCTCTTGCTTCTTGACTTGGTGGGGACCTTTCGTCCTCCCTCTGCCACTGGAGTCTGCCAGCCGGCGCCACTGCGGTTACTGTTCCTACGACGAATCGCGCCACTACCCTTAACAGTCGGGTTTGTCTGTCCTTGATCTCAGAGGTGGTCCCCTTGCTATTTTCGACGCGTGGCCCGTTAGGGTACACTCTTGTGTTATAGTTCGACTTGGGTTGGGCCGCTATATTCGCCTGAGTCTTCCCCCTTCGTTGGGTATGGGTATTTCCCCTGGGCCAAGCATCGAGAAATCTGAGCGTCCTGGGCCGGCCTGACTTCTCTTCTGAAGGTGACCTATATCCTAAAATTCCGTCCCAATCAAGATTAATTCCTAAACATATTAGTCATAGTCTCCACACTTCAAATCATGACATAGACAATTTGTTGTAGTTCATCAATTCATAAGCGATAAAATATTACAAGCATAATATGATTTTGAATTTGGGTCCTGAGTACAATACCTCTGACTTTCCTTTATACTCCGTTTGGTATAACGAAAAAATAAAATAATAAAAAATTAAAGAGATAAATAAAATATTATGTTTGATAAGGAAGGAAAATAAAAGGGATAAAAAAGTGGATAAATTAATTTTCCTTCTAACTCACTAAAATCAAAAGAAAAGTGGATGAAAAATTAATTATTTGTGTTAAGATGTATCTTATTTGTTTATATATATTTTTATATATACATTAATTTCATATAAAAATACAATGATAAAACATATATTTAAAAATTTTTAAAAATTAAAAATTAAAATTAAAAAAATATTTTTTTCATCTTAACTAGGGTGAAAATTTGACTCAATACGATGACACTATTCGAACTCGACGCGAAGTTTATGACACGAACTTGAATAATTCGAACGCGACATGAAAATAAACAAGTTAACTCGTAACTTGATACAACACAATTAGTTAAATGAGTTGAGTTAGGTGTGACTAATGTTCGAAACATACTCATAATGACTCCACAGGAATCTAACACGATACAATTCGATTATCACCCATAATCTTAGCTAGCACAATAAAAAAATTATATATATATATATATATATTAATCATTTTTATTTTCCATTCATATCATTCTTATTTTCCTTTCTTGAAGGATTGAACCCTTCTTACCAAACGGAATATGATGCAAAATTGGTATAAATAAATTGAATTCTTAACTCAATTTAGTAAAGAAAGTATAATCTAGGTTCGACTATTCCAACTTTGTACTAAAAATTACCAGAAATAAGAATAAATTTACAACTTATTCTGGTGCCACTGCTATAAAACAGAGATTAAGGATCGATCCTAATTGATGTTTTGTGGACCGATCTTACCTTTTAAACAATAACTCAGACTTAAAAAAGAGTTATAATAAGAGTTATAATAAACACCTTACTTGTAAGGTTGGAGACTATTAGCCCTTCCCGTTATGTAGTTGTACCTGCTAATTGTTCCAACTATATTTTTCAACTTTGCTATTTCAAGCATCTCATCAGTAGTGAAATTTGGTTTCTTCAGTAGACAACTCCTTTAAGAATCAATGTATAAACAACCAAAACTAACAACCCTTCTATGTATTCTGTAATAAAGAAAGCACATTCTCTCCACATATTCTGTTTATACAAATAAACAAAAACATGGAATACAATTAAGAGTTTAAGAAGAAAGTATAGCCGGGAAGAATGAAGACGCCATCTTCTGTCATCGCTGTATCCTTTTTCTTATAGCTCTTTATACAACAAACCATATAAAGGACAGAGGTCTGGGGCTGGCCAAGAACAAATGTCAAAGCCAAGGTCAATAGAGGCTGGAACTTGATGTCAACACAGGATGGGAACATCGTTAAAGCCAAGATCAACAAAGGCCGAGGACAAATATCAAACCCAATGTCAATAGAGGCTAAGGTCCAACACCAACCATGAACATCAAAGTTGAGATCAAAGTTAAGGTCCGAAGCTGAGGACAAATATCAAAACCAAGGACAATGGAGGCCAAGATCTGCGGCCAAGGTCAACGGAGGTCGAAGTCCAAAGGTAGAGGACAAACAAACTAGCCAAGGTCCAAGGACGAGGACAAAAATGCCAAGGTCAATAGAGGTCGAGGTCCGAGGTTGAGGAAAAACACTCAACAGAGGTCGATGCTTGAGGTCAAGGACAAGCATCCAAGCCAAGGTCAAAAGAGACCGAGGTCCATGTTCGAGATGCCAATGCTACTGGTACGTCTAAGACCAAGGACTTAGGTCACTTGAGGACAGAAAGGTAGTTGCCAAGATCAGCAGAGGCTGAGTCTGAGGCTGATGGTTTGTCCAAGTCCGAGTATATAGGCTAGATGTCTGAGGATATATGCTAGATGGCTGAGGTAGAGGCTGAGATCGAGAACTGGGGTTAGTGGTTAGACGCCAAAGGTCCGAGGCCACCAACAACAGTCAGATGTTCAAGGCCAAGGCTAAGGACAGAGTCAGAGGTTAGAGCCAAGCACAGGGGTCAGAGTTCAAACGCTTTGGTCACCAGTGACCGAGGTGCTATGGTTGGTGTTACTAACAATCTTTTTAACTATTAGCCCCACTACAAATAAAAGGATCATCAAACCTAGATCAAATAACCACACAGCCAAAAAGCTTGAGACCTTAAAAGAGCCAAAGATACTCATTAAGAAGTCAGGCACAACCCTCTTCACCATAATTGCATATGCGAAGGACATTGTGCTTACCAGAACAAGCATAACTCCTCGAACTATAAATGACCATGGGCTGTCCAGCAACCATATCCCCACCAGTATCACCACCATGCTTAGGACAAACGCCACCGTATTGAATAGAATGAAATAGAAGCCATCTGGTATTAAATCTGGATCCGAGAGCATACCTATAAAACTTATTGTACCATTTTTAGCCTGTTGGCCGAGTGGGTAAACATTGCCATAACTCGAAAGAACTTGATAGGCAGCCCCCGCAAAGAAAATGAAAACCGTCACAAGCACAGACATTGCTTGAAGGGACATGCTAGTCGGCATCAACCCATCCATAATAGTGGATTTCGGTGGTGGTGATTGGGATAGCAATGGAACTTTCTGCTGTGCTGCAGCGTCATGGAAGAGTTGGAGGATATACCTTCCAGAACCTGTTTGACAATAAAGGTCTGAGGCTGTGAAGCCGTTCTTGTTCTTGGAGTCTACTTGCACCAAAGGACCTTTTCTAGCATTGTTCTTAAGCAACAAACTTACTATCTGCATCACATTTAAGTATTTTGGAAAGAATATTTAATGAAATTTAACACTAAACTGACAAGAACTGCATTCAACATGTAAAGCTCATTTATCAATCAACCATTGCTAAAAAAATGAAAACAAAAATGTAAAATTATCATCAATTTCTCAACAAGAAGAAAAATTTAGAGCGATCAGTCGTGTAATATTTCAATAACCAAAATTAGGTAGTAAACTAGTTACAAGCAGTGTGAAATATAGCAAGTAAATCTAAGTAATTTAGACTGAGTAAATTAATCTCTTTTAATTTTAGAATCGTTAAATCGGATCCATTACCAATTCAGTAGAAATAGTGGCTTACACTGACAATCTATATAACAGTAGTATTCCTCATTTAGAATTTCAATGATGATTGTTCAAGTCTGACATATATAGAACCATTCATTATTCACGATGAACACAGATAACAAATGGCACAATAGCAAACGGGTACATCTGATTCTGATCTAAATATGGTTCGGGCTCAATCACAGTGTGCAAAAGCTCATGTGTGTATGGATGTGAGAGTTAGAGAGAGAGAGAGAAAGTGAAACCTGAGTTTGCCCCTTCTCGGATGCAATATGGAGGACGGTGTCGCCATTGTTGTCCTTCAAGTTCAGAAGTTTCTCCATATCCAACTTGAGCTTCTCAATCTCTGCAATCAACGCATCAAAGAACTCCCATTGATCGTTTTTCAGGGCCAAGTGAAAAGTAGTTTCACCAAAAGGGTTTACCCAAGCAACAGACTTTAAAGTAATGGATTCTGTACAATCCTTGACTAACAGTTTCAGAACTTCTATGTTTCCGAAGATCGCCGCAATATGAAGTGGAATTCGACCGTATTCGTCCCACTCAAGACATAGCTGAGGGTCATGTTTGACCAGCTCCTTCACCACCTCAATGCTCCCATATGCACAAGCGAAGTGCAAACCACTGTTACCATTGCTGTCTTTGTACCTTGCGAGGTCGGGGCGTCTTTGGATCGCCTGTCTTACGAACTCCACCACATCATTCTTGCAGGCAATAAGAAACTCCATCGGTGGACGTTCTTGCCATATGTTTGAGTGATCTCTATGACTTAGTTCAAAACCAGTGGGGTCATTAACGGCTTGTTTGGACATCGCCGGAGCAATATTGGTTTCTTTTTTGTTACAACTGTGTGATGTTTTTCCGGCGAATGATTACAGTCTCAAAGCTTGAACCTCACTCTCTCTACGTTTTCCTGTTCTTTGTGATGACAACCTTCGGAGAATTTTCGTGGGAAGAAAAATGAGTCGAGATACGGTGATGTGCCAGAGGGTTTCAACGGGAGGTTAGGTAAAGTTTAGAAAGACTTAAAAGACGATGGCAAATATCATTGATACCCCCTACGGTCATTGATAATATCAAGGTGTCCCATCGTATTTTTTATATTTACATTATTCCCCATTCTGCTTTGAATTTATATTTCATGGGTTTTTCTCCAATAGTCAATGTTAAGGTGGACCACCGAAAAACGCTCATGCAATTTAGTATTTTTCTTAAATAATAACATTTAAAGTCAAAAGTAAAGCAAAAAAAAAAAAACATTTTTTTGTTGAACCTCCAATTCAACCTTTTGCCCTATTACTAAACAACCTAACATCTCATGTGATCAATTCCTTTTACCATCAACAATTGCAAAACCTCATATAGTTGTAGTTAGGATGAACACCAAAATACAACCATCCCATTTTTCTCAACTAGGCTCAAGATTAATGGACTACTTCTCTCATATGGCCCTAGCATTCCTAATTTAGAGCAGTACATGTATTTCAAGCATTTACGAAGGTAGTCCAATCTCTTAACCCTACTATTATCATGGAATCCAACAAAATGGAGAGTTGTGATGCATGCAACAAGAGATAATACATCGCAACTATTGATTCTCTCTCGAATGGTGAGTAATATAATTTTTGAATATATAAATGCAAATATATAAATAGAGGACAGATAATACAAACCAATAAGCAAGAATAGTAGATTTTAGAATATATATATATATATACACATACGTAAATATATACACGTGCAATATAACTAAGAGAATTGCGATACGCCAAGGTGGTAAAAGGGTGGCCGAGCCATGACAAATTACTTGAGTTAGATAAAGGATAGATCTTGTATGCCATAATTTTCCAAATGCATGTTGTGCTGTCCACATTCCAATTGCTGATGTTTAGTACGATCTAAGTGTAATTTTACAAAACTTATAAGATATTTCACAATTATCAACAACCATGGGATCTGCAAGTGTAATTTAGGCCAAAGAGAATTATTAAAACCTCGCCGCGTGAAGATCAAGAGACATAGTCAAGGTAAACGATAAGGATGCCCCCAATTTGCACGAACTTTCGTAGAAGAGATAGTGAAGTTTGAAGTTTTTACAAAGGTGATCGTGACGTTTAATCTTTCTTCGGTTTGAGATCGTTTTAGACTCTTGCGTTCACACTATCCCTCTTCGTCCTAAGAAAAGTAGTCAAGGGTTTCGTTGTGTTTGATTGTTGTGAGAAAATTGTTGTCCTTCTGTTGTTGGTGCTGTTACAGACTTCAATTTTTGAGAAATTATGTCTTCCCCAGTGGATGTCGAGGAATCGCCTGAGATCTCAACGATCGAAGATTATGAAACTCCATTTCTGTTTACTCGGGTTTCTGGCTGGCCCTCCGTCGATTATTTGGATGCATCACCAGAAAAGGAGGTTGGGGAGAGCGATAAGTTTTACTTTCCTATATCTCAGTTCGATGAGAATGTTTCCCCAAAGAGAATCAAGGATTCACTGACCCCGATGTTCAGGGAATTACTGGAGATTTGGCGGCGTACTGTGTATCGTCCGACCTTTAAACAAAGCGAAGCTGAGGAAAAAGATCACTGGTTATTCTCCGGGAAGAACGCAAGTCTTGTTACTTACCGTCAAAAGAGAGGAGTAGTAAATAAAGCGATTGACATTTTATCTGAAATGACGGATGGCTTTGAATGTGAAGAGGAATTGAACGATTATGGGTACACTCCAATACATATGGCTGCCAGCAATGGAGATCTAGAGACCCTGAGAACCCTAATAGGGGGAAATGCAAACGAATGTCTTCGACGGGACAAGCATGGCGGAACACCTCTCCACGCGGCGGCGAGGAGAGGCAGAGTCGAGGCCTTGAAGTTAATTCTCGAAGCATGCCCTGAGACAGTGAAAATGGTGACTGTACCGGGGGAGAACTGTCTTCACACCGCGGTCTTGTATAATCAAGTTGGAGCAGTCAGGTTCTTGGTGGAATGGCTGGAGAGAAACAGAGACTACGCCCATCTCATTAACGGGAAGGATTACGATGGAAAGACGCCTCTGCATCTAGCCACTTCAAGAAGACAAATCCAGGCAATTTTTGCTATTCCCTTTTATTTCTACAATTATTTGTTGGATACGAAAATATTCTTCATCCTCCTACAAAGCGAACTGTAAGTCATCATTGAGGATCAAAGATACTTTAGGAGACAATGGACATAGCGTCTGTTTGATTGCATATTGCAAATTTTATGACTTAGATCCTTACAAAGATACTCAAATCCACATAGAAGAATAAAAGAATAGTTCTAAAAATATTGTATTATTAATTGAGTAAGTTCCCATAATGGAGGAAAATTTCTAATTATACGAACTCTATCAAAATTATAATTTTTTTTTTATGAGAAACGATGGAATTTTTGTTGATCAAGAATTTGAAACATCAAATTGGAGAGGAGCTACCAGAAACTCATGTGGGCTCCCTCTCCATACAACATAATCTTGACAAGTTAACGCATATCTTGGTAATTGTATGAGCCACACCATTAGCCGCATTAGCCAACCTTCGGATCCATGATAATGAAAAAGAAGGAAACTGATCCGCATAAGCATTTATCTGATCAAGAAAGTTCCCAGTATCTGAAAAGCCTCCTTGTCTCGTAGCTAGAATCAACGATCCCCTTTGAATCTCCTTCCAGCTACAATCTTCTGATACTCAACTCCAAAGCAAGTTTGGTAGCACTGAAGGCAGCCCAAGCTTCCACCTGATCTGCCTTATTAACTCCACGTATAAGCCTGCTTTGACCCGCAACAGAGCATCCATTGCAATCCCTAACAACAACCCCAACTCCCGCAGAATCCATATCCTTGAAAATTGTCCCATCAAAATTGATCTTGTAAGAACCTGATGAAGGAGAGCAGACTACTTAGCAGTAATCCTGAAACTGATGGTGACATGAAACCTCCCAATATGCTACTTGATGTGGGTAGTTGACCTCTTGTTGCAATCTTGCATTGTTCTTATTAAACCAAATAGGCATCTGTTTGATTACATATTGCAAATTTTAGGAGAAGCAATTTTGCAGGCTCATTTTTGCCACTTGTATGGTGCACAAGGTAGACCAATCAATAACCATTTACTCGATTATAGACTAAATATCTCAAGGACTTCTTTCTTTATAATTTGTTCTCAATCTTCCCCAATAACAAAAATTACGATTTGCAGTGCTCTCTGTTCTGTGAAAATAGAATTAGACAACTTTTTGTTGCGAAAAACTGGTAGTAATCCTAATTTGCTCAGCTACCAATTTACCCAGATATAAAATTAGATTTAGAGTTTGTCTATTTTGATGCATTAGCTTCAATTCAAACTGCCAGGTTGTTAATGTTTGCGTGGATGCTGAACCATTTAAAAATCTTGTTTTTCCTCTTATAGATTGTTGCATGTTTCTTTAATTGGTGGTTTGACGTGTTTGATGACGACGATGAAAATCTTTCTGGAATTCTTAAAGTAGTCCTGTTAATAAGGGATCTGTTTCATAGGTCCTGAGTAATGTAGCTTAAGTTTTATATAGAAAATTACCATTTGAAACAAGATTGTTTATTGGTTCCATGTTTCTTTGCAGCTGAATGCATGTAATCTCTTTAGTTTTACTTGGTAGGATTGAGATTACCTTATTCTGACATGTGCCCATCTTTCTCGCAGATGTTAGAAGTTTTACTCACCTGCAATCAAAGTACTAGTAAACCGGTAGATGTGAATGCCACGAGTTGTGGCGGTTTTACTGCTCTGGACATCCTAGATGTTCTACCGTATTCTCAGAGTATTGATGTAGAAGTTTACAATATCCTTCATCAAGCTGGAGCCTTGAGAGCCCGAGATCTTGCCAGCCGTGATAACAACCAGTACGCTGCTCAGGATGACAAAAGGAAGGGGTTCAAGACAACAGATAAGAGCAGTATCGTGTCTTACATCAGAGTGTCAAATCATCATATGTTGTTGCTGATGGCCACCATGGTAGCAACAATTACCTACCAAGCAGGACTTAATGCCCCACATGGCACATTTAAAGCGCACTACTCATATAACCACACTTCAAATGGCAGCACCTTTCAACCGAAGAAACAGGAGTCGATCATAACGCAATCATTCCTGTTGTTCAATTCCGTTGGGTTTGTTGGGTCGTTGGCTGTGGTTATCTTTCTCCTACATGAATTCCCATTAAAACCATGGCCACAGATTGCGGTATCGATGCTGTTTGGATCCTACATGTGCTGCATAATGTCGACCTCCCCAAATGAAGCCTGGTTTCTGCTCTTCCTAGCAATTCCCTTGTTATTGTTGGCAGCAGCAGGAAAGCTCGTTGGCCTTGGACGACAAAAAGGGCTTTTGAATGATCCTGATTCCCACATGCATGGTTAAGTTCAGCAAGTGAAGTTTACTGTGTAACTGATGTCTGTGTGGGAGAATCTCAGTTTGGGTTTCACACTAGTATCAATGGACATGTAGTCTAATGGTACTCTTTACCTCATGAAAACTTTGTCTTCTTGAGGTCAAAGGTTTAAGCTTCCTCTCTCCTCCCTTCTTTCCCTCCCCCCAAAAAAAAGGTTGGGTTTCACATTAGTGAAATTGTTTTATTTTTTTTTTGGTCAACATTAGTGGAATTGTTGGCTTTCACTAAAACGCTGCTGCTTTCTTTTTTTGGGGGGCGCTGAAATATAAGGCTGCTAATATTATGTATCATAATAAATTAGTGTGACGGATTGTGCCATACTTTGTAATATGATTGTGTTTTCAGTTATATGCTATATTACCCACATTTTCTGCAAATTGGTGTATTATCTTCATTAATTCCTGAGGTACCATGTTCAACTGTCTGATTATCAGTGAAATGACAGCTCTCATCTCCCAGTAGCAAAATGCTTATTACCCACTTAAGTTACACCCCCCTAGTTGCCTCAACTGTCTTTTGAGGGATTTTCACATATACATTGTTATATATGTTAACAAAGTTATGTTCAATTTAACTCATTACCCCAGTAAATTTTTTGGAAAATTTTTATAGTACCCCTGGTCTTTTTTATCTTCAGTGAGTTAGAAGTCACTTAATCTAGTAAAACAAATATTTTATTATTATACTAAGTAAAATATATATGAAATTCATTAACTCATATATATCAATCAAAGAAAATACTTCTATTATTTAATACACTTCCTCATATTTTTTAAAAAATTTTTGTGTTGTTATACTTTATTCATTTTTTGTTAATTATTAGCTCAAAACCCAATAATACATGAATAAAATGTTACGAATTATAAAATATGCTGACCTAAAAGCATTTATGTCTTTCCAAACACATCAATTTTTGAACAAAAGGTTAAAAGAAATTGTTTTGAAGTATCTCTAAGAATTGATCAATTATAGATGATACTTAGGATTTGAAACAACGTGTTTCTATTTAATAAATGGTTGGGTTGAAATATGCTATAAAAATATTGTTGTTTTCATTTGTTCATATTTTATTAATGTCGACTTGATTTTGGTTTTAATTTTTATATAGTAATTAAGTATTGGATCTTAATGTATTTCACATAGTTAAACTTCGAAATTTTTGGTGTGAAATTTACACCTAATTTAGTTCTTATTAATGAAGATGCGGGTTTTTTTTTTTTTTTTTTAATGCCAGTTGGTTGTATTTTTCATTTATGTTTTTGCCCCAGTAAAATAGAATCCTGACAGTGCCCTTGATTGTTGTGAGTAATCAAATTGGCATGGTTCGTTGAATTAGGTTAAAAATCAAATAATCTATTTACCTCCTTTCTAAGTTCACTAGCATTCCTAAGGCATTGTTCCATGCATTCTCACAGTCAGACTTAAGGTCCAATAACTGGAGGATTTTTCTAATAATACTAAGGTGTCATTGCAATTTTCAATGCATTAGCCGCTCTCTAGATAGAGCTTCTTTCTCCTCTCCCTCCATGGTGATTACCCTTTTGAGCAAATGTTCACTCCTGCCCCTTCCATCCCCATCTATCTTCTCCTCCTCCCCTCCTTCTCCTACTGCCTTAGTAAATATCTGTGCTCCCTTTGAAGTATTTCTCAAATCCACTGATGGGACATTTTTAAAGAAAGGGCCGGATCTCGACACGTGTCCTCGGCCCCAAAGATCACCACCCAAAGCCCTCCGCTTCGAGGGATGATTTCTGCTGTTATACCACCTTCTCTCGACTCTGATGTCATTGTCCCCCTAGAAGTACATGTTCTCAGCGCTCGGACGAATCCCGAAGTAACGAATCTTCAGCGCTGAGGCCGCCTCAACAACTGGTTCTCGGCCTCGAAAATCCACTCACTTGGGACAGAATATTGCGGCTTTAGAACCTCGAAACTCGCCCACTTAAATCATTAGTTTGTCTTCCCGATAGAGCCAGCTGGCACATCAACAAACACTCCACCAAAGAGTGACAGCCACGTGACAACAAGTGCGGGTTAGGAGCTAACACAGGACAGGTACGTCCATACTGCCACATGGCTGTCGTTAGGAAGCATTTAATGAAATCTCCAGTGATGGGATGTGAGTGAAGATCTGGACGAGACGGAAGTATGAAACATTTAATGTTCTGACAGCCGGGCATTCAATGCATTCATGCCGAGGGGTGGCATTGAATACTCGGTGGGGCGAGCAATTAATGTCAAGACGTTCCCTACAAAAGGGTGAGGAGGCACATTGCCCTATCTCTAATTGCTTCCCACGGCCTGGCCTATCGACAATGATGAGTCTTGAAAGGTATAAATA
>CM042185.1:4117084-4140247 GCA_023539305.1 Ilex asprella
CCCCCGGTTCAAAGAACTAACTTGATTGTTGAAAACAATCCGGCACCCTTCTAACCCATTTTTCTGTGTGCCAGGATCCATCTTGACCCGCCGGAATCAATCGGACAGCCCCTTAGAGCAATTTATCACCATTCTTTAAGCCCCATTTGACCCTTTCAACCTGTTCAAGGTAGTGAGAACTCTTACCGGATCTAAAGACAAACCACCGAAGGAGACTTGTTATTGTCTGGTCAGGTTCTGTGTCTGCCTCCTTTCCACCTTTAATCACCACCCTCAACTGTTTTGTGTTCACCACAGAAGATATCTGTTCCCAAAAAATATTTTGTAAAAATTCGCACTCACAATCTGGAGCCGTCTGTTGGAAACATCTAGTCTTTTTCCAAAAGAGCAGTGGCCATGGTAAATACACGACAAAAGAGGAAGGGTCCTCACCAGCGCAATCTCGACTTACCAGCCCTGTCCTGTTCAAGAATGAGGGATCATGCTGACAGTGTTGACAAGGGACTCCCCATTCGTTCGAAGGAATCGACCTGTCAAACCAGTATGTGTATCTGGTCTGGAAGACCTGCTCCATTAGCCCGTCAACTAACGGAAGTAATCGAGGAAAAATTTGGAGATCTATTACGACAATTAGAGGAGGACAATGTGACTGTCCTCAACTGTCTCCAAGAGTTTGCTGCCTCCGGCGGAGGATCTTGAGGCTTACCACGATCCCAAGAACCTATTGTGAGAGAAGTGGAACCCGAGCACCTAAGGCATCATTTGAATAGCAAAACGAAAAGTTCCAAGGTTCCAAAATGCCCGAGGGCCAAGGGCCAGTCCTTGGAGGTTCCAGTTAAAAGGGCAAGGCCCTTGGCATGGAACGACCTCCAACAGGGGTTGTCCAGGCGAGGGGGCGTAGAGGAGTTCGAAGAAGGTTTAACCCTCTCCACTCGGCACTTGGGAACTAGGGATATAAGTGTTTTATTTTGGTTGGTTTGTGTTCTTTGAATTGCAGGTGGACAAATGGATCCAAGGTTAGTCTACTTCTCCCCCCCCCCCCCCAATTCTCTTTCTCTTCTCAGTTGTAAAGGAAAAGAGAGTGATATGAGTGATTTATTTTGGCTGGTTTGTGTTCTTTGAATTACGGGTGGACAAATGGACCAAACTCCCTTCAAGGTTAATTCAGACCAAGGAACCTAAACATTGGATAGTTCCTTTGCTATTATTTGGCTTCTTTGCTTTGCTTGCATCCTGAACTTAAAGGTTTTGTGCATGTTACTGCAGCCTGTAGTTAGTTCACTACATCGTGAATCTAGGTTTTTTGAGTCATTGGTTTATTCTTTAATGCTACAAACTTAATTGATTAATACAGTTTTTGAGACAAACTGTTGTCATGTATCTTTTATAATCTTTCTCCAGGCACAGGAAAGTAGTGGAGACACAGTCACCACATGTTCGATGAAATTTCTCAAAGAGCCACGAACAAACTACATTCACTGCCACCACCACAGGTAACTCCCCATCTACCCCCATCTTTGACTCTTTCCCTTCATTTTTCTGTACTCACGCGCACAACACAACACACACACACACACCCAACACAGGCACACATCATACATAACACACACACACGCACAGGGAAGAGCTAAGATTGCTTTTCACTGGGGGCAACTTATAATCCACTAATTGGCCAAGTTAGACTCAAGTTCAATACTTTATCTTTGAATTTTTATCGGATAATTTATAACCCACCCATTAGTCATTGCGTCCGTATAGTCATGAAAACTGAAATCATGGTTTTTGTGTGTGTCATTTTAATGAACATTAAACAGGTGACAATGGTATGGAAAGAAAACAAGCAAGTATTTATCATTGACCAAATCTAACCATTGGATAATTCCTTTGCTATTTTATGATATGTACAATATTTGAGTTTTGATTTGGGCAATAGAGCAAAAACAATGCTCTAAATGAAATATAGGATAACACCACCTCATGAAAAAAAATGTCAATATCGTATCAAAAGTTTTTTTTATAAATTAAGTTTCATTTTTTAAAGATGAAATTACAATTAATTGTGACGGGATATGAATATCACAATGTTTTGTGACCGATAATGAATAATAATACCCTTTTGTGACTATCACCTTTTTAAAGATGAAATTAAAACAATTGCTTATCAATTTTTTTTGTAATTGTTGGGCTGGTTTTTCATGTTTCATTTGATCATAGTGCATGTTTTAGGATGCAAGACAAAGTGGAGTCAAGAGCTCACCCTCAACGACTTCCACTAAAGCATGCTAACTGTTTTGATTCTGTGGAACATGAAAGAAAATAGCAAGACTAAAATCTCCCATTTAGCAACCATTTATTTATCAAGTCATAATCGTTTTCGTAGGTTTGTTCAACATGTCGGAGAGACAATAAGATTACCACTTTTGAGTTTGTTTCTTCAATACTATGAAGTTGTGAGACTCCTCGGCAAAACCGACCAAGAAGAGGGAGTAAATTTCAATCATCTGAAAGTTGCCGGTAAAGTAGAGAAAATGAGCAATGTCTCACTGTTTTTTATGAGCAGGGAAGGGATTAAATCCAGTCCGCACTACAGATTCTATAGGTTGGATGAGTGATTCTAGGAGGTTGCTCCAGTTATACCAGTCCCAACCATAACACTTGCTCCAATGTTTTGATTATTTTGTGTGATTAAAGTTGTTTGTCTATCGTTTTTACAAGTATTCATATGGTAGTTCGTATAGTTAAAATGATTTTCTATTGTTTTACATGCATATATTATTGTACAAACACATATATTTTACTTGGTTCATTGCATAGATATCTCAAATTATTTTGTGGGTCTTCATTTAAAATAGATAACACAATTTGATTGAATTGATGCAATATAAGTTGAGGATTGCAATTTGTTTCACACTTTGTTTTTTAGATGGTGGATTGTGTAATTAATATTTTATTGATTGTCTATACAGGTTGATATTCTATTAGGATCATATTTTAGAGGAAATTATGTCTAAATATTTTTAAAAGAACTAAATAAATATGGTACATTCAGGCTTTAACCATTTGACTCAAAAAAAAAAAATTTGAAACGAAAACATTTGATTTTTTTTTATTTCACTAAAGTCATGATATTAAAAATGAACAAACGATTTTTAACATAAATTGTATGTTTATATTCATTGTTTGATTATTTTGTGTTTAATAAAATATGTATAGTGCCTTCAGACACGTGATATAAGATGAGTTTGGATTTTCAATTTAGTACGTGTCCGAGTTTAGTGTTTGATTATTTCGCATTCAAATTCAATGTTTGATTTTTTTTAGTTGCATCGTGTCTTTAGTCACAGGTTATTCCTAGTATATATATATATATATAAATATATATTTTATCATTGTATTTTTATAAAAAATTAATGTATACATAATATATGTATATATAAAAAGATATATAAACAAATAAGATATATTTTAACAAAAATAATTAATTTTTTATCTACTTTTCTTCTGATTTTGAAGGGATTGATTTTGGTGAGTTAAAAAAAAAGTTAATTCGTCCACTTTTACATCCTTTTTATATTCTTTCATTATCATACATGATGTTTTATTTATTCATTAAATTTTTTATCTTTCCATTTTTTCATCGTAACAAACGCAACATAAGTGTCCTACCAAGTACTGGGAAGATTGGTGTGGAAATTGAAATGATCCTCTGTCAAGCTGGAGCCTTGAAAGCGAGTTCTTCCCAACAGCAATGCTGCTCACGGTGACACCATCATTCCTGTCATCAAGATGGTGGTGTTACTGGTGGCCACTCTGGTAACAACCAGAACCTACCAAGCAGCTTTTACTGCCGCGGGTGCCACTTTCAGTGAGGGAGGTGGTGCCCTCCCGGAACAAGAGTCGATCAAAACTGGTTTATTCTTGTTGTTCAACAGCATGGCATTTGTTGGATCACTGGCCTTGGCTATCCTCATCATACATAAATTATCTGCACGTGCTGCGTAGTGTCGAATGTCAGCCTTTGAAGCCTGAGGGCTTGGTGCATGTTTCTTTTATTGAAAACCAAACCTGCTGGAATTCTGTATTATCAGATATAAGTGTGACGCATCGTTTCATCTTTTATTGATAATATAAAAGATTTCAGCTATATATATAGTTGATTTGCTCGCATGATCATTCTTGGGGTCTGACGCTTAACTCTCATTGTTTATACAACTCTCTGCCGAAATGAAAGCTCGCTCATACAAAGATAAAATCCCTTTCAAAACCATCTTCTTTTCAATTGTTGAGAATGACAAATGAAATAAACACAGAATCCCGACAAGTTTATGAGTGAAGGTAAAGGGTATGTGATGTAAATTCTTTATTTCTAGTCTTTTTGTTAGGATCCAATTTTAATTAAGAATTATTTAATTTTTGATAAACAACAAAGTGCATGTATTTTTATTCTTTTTAGCGTTTAATTATAGATTTATTTTTAATTTGGAAAGTTTAAGGTCAACTTACAATTAATTGAATTTATTTATGATCAATCATAAATAACTTCAATCAATTATAATTTTATTTTTAATAGCTTAGGTTACAATATTAAAAATGTTTTTAGTTACTTGGAATAAATATTATTCAAACTTTTTCATGTGTTGGAGACAAGATAAAATATAGAGCGATTAGACAAGGAGAGGACAGATATGACATATTACATTTTCAAAACGGGCAAAAAGTTAAGGTTTCGTTTGATAACGTTTTTTATTTTCAATTTTTTTAAAAAAATAAAAAATTAAAATGATTTTCGGTTTTCAGTTTATAAAAAATGAAAACAGAAATAGAAAACTTGTTTGATAAACACTTCTAAATTATTTTATGAACAACTTATTTACTCCATACTATTTTAACTGTAAAAGTAACAGAATATAAGGATGACATATTAAGACATAGAATAATTCACAAATATTCATACTATAAATATATCCCATAATTTACTGCAACAAATATAAAAATTTCACTGCAAAACTTACATATATCCCATAATAATAACATATCACATAAGTAAATTTGTTGTAGCAACAATGCAAGGGCAACAAGGTGGCATTTTTAAACCTCAATTTCTTACAAAGTTTATAATTCCGTCCTTATATTTGTTTCCAAATACATACAAAGATGTTTTTCCAGCGGATTCACATATGCTTTTGGTATATACCCTTATCCTCAAATATTCTTCTATAATTGCAGATCCTATCTCTTTCCAGATACATGTGTTCAGATTACCTCCAATACAACCAAAGCTTCATTTCTCCAGTTTTGTTCTACTAATAACTACTTCAAAACACTAATTTGAGTTAAACAACCTAAGTCTGTTCTTAGCAGGTGACTCACTTTTTTTCTCTGGTCCATTCACTTATCTTCCACCAAGTTATCAACAACTGAAATAAATGAAGTCTTGTTTTCTCTTTCTATCGATTACATGTATCTCTAAGAAATAACGGAAATTGACATCCACTCAGCTACTATAGCTATCTGTCGAGTTCCCAATTATCATAATACTGTACGTCAACAACTGACTTTGAATGAATTACAGGAATGCAAATTCTATGCTACCTTACATCGCCAAGGTAGTCAAAAGTTTGTGTCGGAGGAGCACAAAAGATCACGTAAGGAAACTTGTGAGACACCTTCCCCTTCAAAGATGGAGTAATCCCAATTTTAATCAACTCTTCATGATGATTCATTGTTACCGTCTCCCCAACTATTCGGCCCCCAAGGTGTTCCTGCTCATGAGTATCTTTGTTTAAAATACATCCATACCAAAAATCTAGAACACAAGCCCAATAATCCTGTCCTTCTCTATATAACACCACTTAAAATCCAATCAAATATCAACTGCTCAATATCTAACAAAACTTATTCACTACGAATTGATGGCATTGAACCAGAGTTCCACACACAAGTAATTGATGATATTGAACCAAAGCTCCACACACAGGTAATTGATAGCATAGATATACATAACGATCAAACCTCCCACCATTTTTCAGCCACAATGCGATCTAAAACACCAGGTCCAATGATCAACAAATCCTTTGCTCCGATCAAACCAGAGGACGAAGCCTCCAATTCTTCACTTGGTGCACCTTGAGCATCCAATTTGCAAAAATTACTTCTACAGGCTAACACATTGCGTAGAAAAAAAAAACAAAATGGAAGAGAAAATCGATCCCTATTTTAATTTTAAAAAAAGTTCCTTATTTTTTCTCTATGATCATCAAAATATCCAACAAGTGTCTTTGGTAGTACAATTGACACTCATCTATGAAATTACATCATAAATGGTTACTAAATATCATTAATCTTTTTGTATATCCTAAGTGACATACTTACACATTAGGTATTTTAAAAAGTTAGAATTAGAGCACTTCAAGTAGAAAACACCAGCGGAAACAACCATTGACACAACTTATTCTCATGTTCCACAAGGACCAAGTCAACTACCAAATGAACTAACAGAAATACATAACAAGTAAAAGGAGCTAATGAACTGCCCTGAAACCCTACAACAAAAGTCAAATTGCACATTTGAAAATGGCACCAACCAACATTTCAAGAATTCAACTAGAATATCATTTCGGAACCCAACTTATGCACGAGCTCTACTGTCAAACATCTAAACGCAAGCGGGTAAATCCAGTTTACAACCAAAAGCTCATTTCATGACAGAAATTGCGGAAAAAAAAATCAAAGAGAATCACACGTGCATATATAAGAAATCAAATAGCTCATATATAAGATAGTAAATTAGGGCACAGAGCAAGTTAAGACTGAGAAAACGAAGAAGAGGGAGAAATTTGAAAACCTTCTTCGTCCAACCTTCAGGAGTTGAAAGCTGCTGTTGTGAACGATGGACGATGCTGCTGTTGTGACCGAAGGGACTAAGAGAGACGATGACATGTTGTGAACAAAGGACTTAGAGAGACGATGAGATGAGAGAGAGTTTGAGGGTTTAAATATTTTTGCTGGCTGGTTTTTGGTAGAGTGATTAGTTTGTTGCTAACAAGACTCGATAGTAGGACCTCATTAAACGTCTTGTGCTCGTTTCCAAAATTTGAGACAATTTTGAAAATGGTTTCAATTAAAAAAAAACTAAAATAATTAACAAACAAGTTTAAATTTCAAGTTTTTTAAAAAATTGAAAACAAAAACGAAAAAATTGAAAATCGAACAGAAGAATAAAGTGTGTCGTTTCCGTTTTTATCTCCTAATAAAATTAAGGGTTAATTACAAAATGTTATCTTCAAATTTGGGTCATGTTTTAATTAATTTTTTATTATTTTAATTTTGACAATTTATTCACTCTAAATTTTAACATATCTCAATCCCCCTTTATCGTTATCCTTGATTGTCTAAATTGACAAAAGTCAACATTAACACAACTAAAATATATATATACCCTGCAATATAAAATATAACAATACTGTGTAACTCAAATCTATAATTTAAATTTGCATTTCAAATAAATGGAGATCATTGAATCAGTAAATCCCATTTAAAAAAGTTGATGAGACTCATTCATTAAATAATCCTATTTTATTTGAAATACAAATTTAAATTAAATAATATTTTTTTATATAAAAAAAACACATTTAAAAACCCAATTCAACCCCACCACCTCCACCAACACCCAATCACTTCTCAACCAACACACCCCACTCATTCTCGTTCGAAAATAACAACCCCGAAAACCCTTAACCCCCTTGCAGGCAGCCAGCCAGCCATCCATCATGGAAATAGCAACTCAACACTGCTGAGCGTTAAATCAGTTAGTAAAGGATTGTGCTAGTTTAATCAAGGTCTCGAGTTTGAGTCTTGGGAACGCAGTTGTGTTGGATAGGGAGAGTTTTATCGCCCTTGTGGTCTCACCTGGCTCGAATCCAAATTAGTCGAAGCTCAAAATAATTTTTTAATACTGGATAGTCTAACCAAAAAAAAATATAGCAACTCAACAAGCCAAGAACCCTTCGGCTGGCACAACCCATCCACATCTCTCCCAAATTCGGATGGTGATGGCGCGTGTTTTGGTGTGATGGAGAGAAGAAACCAAAATAAAGAGCGATTAGGTGAGGGGAGGATAGATCTGACATATCCCATTTTTGAAACAGACAATATGTTAAAAATATGTCGTCTCCGTTTGTATTGCCGATAATTAACAAAAACTAATAGAAGGTTCGTGTAATTTCAAAAACTACAGGATGTTTCTTAAAATTATCAGCAATTGTAGGGTAGGGTGTGAAAAGTATTTTAACGAAGAAGAAAGTCTCCTTAAAGCTAAAAGATGTCTTACCGCGTGATCGTGATGGGTGAGGTAGTAGAAGAGAGTCAAGGTTACGGATAAGGGGATATGGCCAACTGCTTTCAAGGTTTTACGCGGAATAGATTAGTAGTAGTAGGTGAAGTTGAAGTTTCCTTTCACTGGGCTTTCTTTGCTTTGGATCCATTTTAGACTTCAAAGCGCGTTCACACTCTATTCCTCTCCGTCCCAAGAAAAGTAGTCGAGGGTTTCATTGTGACAAAATTGTTGTCCTACTGTTGTTGGTGCTGTTCCAGACTTCACTTTTTGAGAAATTATGTCTTACCCAGTGGATGTCGAGGACTCGCCGGAGATCTCATCGGTCGGAGATTATAAAACTCCATTACTGTCTGGGCTATCGAGGGTTTCAGACCGGCCCTTCGGCGATTATTCAGATGCATCACCAGAAAAGGAGGTTGGGGAGATCGATGAGTTTTACTCTCCTATATCTCAGTTCGATGAAAATGTTTTGCAACCAATAAACAAATATTGGTTGACCCGGATGACCATGGAATTCCGGGCGATTTCAAGGCGTTGGTTGCGTACTGGGGATTCTCCGACCTACTTTGGAGACTGTACACAAAGCAAAGCTGAGGAAGAAGCTCACGCGTCCTTCTCCTGGAGAGAACAGGAGATACAAGATAATGGGTACACTACAATGCATGTGGCTGCCAGCAATGGAGATCTAGAGACCCTGAGAACCCTAATAGAGACTAATAAAAACAAATGTCTTCGACGGGACAAGCATGGCGGAACACCTCTCCACGCGGCGGCGAAGAGAGGCAGAGTCGAGGCCTTGAAGGTAATTCTCAAAGCATGCCCTGAGACAGTGAAAAAGGTGACTGTACGGGGGGAGAACTGTCTTCACACCGCAGTTTTGTATAATCAAGTTGGAGCAGTCAGGTTCTTGGTGGAATGGCTTAAGAGAAATAGAGACTACGCCCATCTCATTAACGGGAAAGATTACGATGGAAAGACGCCTCTGCATCTGGCCACTTCAAGAATACAAATCCAGGTAATTTTTCACTATTTCATTTTTATTCTGAAACCTAATCATCATTGAGGATCAAAAAATTTAAGGTGAAGTAGCATCTGTTTGATTGAATTCAGGGCAAATTGATGTAGTAGCAATTCAGTTTTTTGACATGAAAAGTTTGTATTAATCTGAATTTGCTCTGCTCTGACTTCACCAATGTACAACATCAACTTTGGAGTTTGTTTATTCTTGATGCATCGGCATCAATTCAAACTGCCAGGGTTTCTTAATGTATTGAGTGATAATACTAAACCATTTAAAAAGCTTGGTTTCCTCTTATAGATTGTTGCATGTTCTGTAATTGGTGGTGTGACATATTTGTTGATGCCAGTGAACATCTTTCTTGAATTTTTCAAGCGCTATGGTTAATAAGAGATCAGTTTTATCGATCCCAAGTAATGTAGCTTAGGTGTTATATAGAGAACTACAATTTGAAACAAGATTATATATTTGTTCCATGTTTCTTTGCAGCTGAATGCATGTCATCTCATTAATTTTACTTTGTAGGATTGATGTTTTGCTTTGTAAACGAGATTATTGTATCATTGTGCTCTTGTTACTGTAACCAGACTTATGTTTGCACACTTCATCTTTCTTGCAGACTTTAGAAGCTTTACTCACTTCCAATATGGTAGATGTGAATGCCACTACTTGTGGCGGTTTCACCGCTCTGGACATCTTAAGTGTCCTACCACGTACTGGGATTAATGTGGAAATTGACACGATCCTCTTTGAAGCTGGAGCCTTGAGAGCTAGAGATCTTGCCAATCGTGATGCCAACAGCTATGCTGCTCGTGGTTACAAAAGGAAGTGGTTCAACATGAACACCATCATTCCTTTCATCAATATGGTGGTGTTACTGGTGGCCACCTGGGTAACAACCAGAACCTACCAAGCAGCTTTTACCGCCTTTGGTGCCACTTTCAACGACGGAGGTAGTGCCCTCTCGAAACAAGAGTCAATCATAACTGGCTTATTCTTATTGTTCAACGCCATGGCGTTCATTGGATCACTGGCTGTGGCTATCCTCGTCGTACATAAATTATCTGCACATGCTGCATAATGTCGAATGTCGGCCTTTGAAGCCTGGACGCTTCTGTATGTTGTTTCTGTGTTATCATATGTAAGTGTGACAGATTGTTTCATCTTTTATTTATAAAATAAAAATGTCAGTTATATATAGTTGATTGCCCGCATGATCATTCCTGATGTCTGATACTTAGATCTCTCCTTATTTATACAACTCTCTGGTGAAATAACAGCTCTCTCTTCTTCAAAAATGTATAAATGCTTTATAAATTCACAAGAATATTAGTAGAATAGTAGGGATTCCAGATTTCCTGTATTTACAAAGGTAAAATCCCTTTCAAAACTATCTTCTTATCAATTCCTGAGAATGACAAATGAAATAAACACAGAATCCCAAGAAGTTTGTGAATGAGAATAAATTCTCAATGATCTGTTATGTCAGAAGGTAAAGGTATGTGCAGTTCTCTCATCAGCACGACTCACCCTATTGGGGAACTTCAGGTAATGGTAAGTTCTCTTCAAGAGCCTTCTAAGAGTTTCTGTAGACTGAAAATATATACATAATAAAACATGAGTGTGTTTAAATTTTATCTCAGTAATATTTTTTCCCTCAAAATCATTACTAATCACTTATCTCACTCATCATCCATTTGTCATATTCAAACATCAAATTGCATCACTCATTTTTATCACATGTTTAATCATTTATATATTTCTTCCCTAAAAACATCACATCACTCATTTCTATTATATATTTAATCATTTAATATTTAATTAATTTGTAGTTACTATATTTTGAAAAAATTTAATATAGTGGGATCGATTTTTTAGACGCTCGAATTTTATATTTTATTATTATTAGTGATTCTATATCCAATATGGATTCCTGGGAAGGGATTTGGAAGTTGGAAGTGCCACAAAAACTGAAATTCTTTATGTGTTCAGTTAGACATGATAGAATCCTTTCCAATAATTTAAGATGTCAAAGGAATATGAACAATGATCCATCCTTTGAAAGATGTGGCTATCATTCTGAAACTACCCTCCATATTTTAAGAACTTGTAGTAAAGCTCAACAAGTATGGGATAAGTTCCACACCCATCAGGAGAGGGATCTTGATGCTGAACTCAGCCTCACAGACTGGATACATAAGAACTGTAAACTTAAAGCTAATTCTTTTTGTTTTGGCATTCCCCAGCCCCAGCTATTCGTATCAGCCATATGGAATATATGTAAAGATAGGAATAGTGAATGTATACAGAAATAAAAAAATTTGAGGCCTTCACTGTTGCAAAACTGGCTAGAACTCAGGCCAAAGAGTACTGTGTTGCTTTTGAAAGACTGAAAGCTCATACTTTAAGTAAATCTCCTGGACTGATTCGTTGGAATTTTCTACTAGCAGGGCTTTTCAAGCTGAATACGGATGGAAGTTCTAAGGTCAATCATGGACCAGCAAGAATTGGAGGGATTCTAGGAGACGGAAGGGGAGGTTGGATTACCAGGTTCTTCGGCAGAATCAATTACACAACCAGTGTGAAGGCATATAAAGGGCTCTATCAAACATTGAAACTTGGTGTTAATTCAATAGTTTTAATAGAACTACGTCATTAAGTCAACAAATTATGTCAATTTTTTAAGTTCAAATAGTACTTTTTATTATTTATTTATATTTTTTTATTAGGATCCAACTACAAACAACACGTGTTTTTATTCTTTTTAGAGTATAATTATATATATTTATTTTTAATTTGAGAAGTTTAAGATGAAGCTATAATTAATTGAGTTTATTCATGATCAATCATAAATAACTCTAATAAATGATAATTTTATCTTTGAAGAAGCAACCATTAAAAAATAATAACTTTGGTTGTAAATAATATCAAAAATATTTTTTTAAATGCCTTAGTAAAAACCTTTTCATGTGCTAGAGACAAAGCCAAAAGAAGGAGCGACTATGGAAGGAGAGGACAGATATGACATCTCACATTTTTCAAAACGGGCAATGAGTTAAGTGTGCCGTCTCCGTTTAGACTTGGCAGAATGTTAGGGCAAATTCAAAAACTACAACATATCTCCTCTAATTAACGACAATCACAGGGGGTGTAAGTGTAAGTGTTTGAGGAAAGAGGAAAGACACTTACCGCGTGATCGTGATGAGTGAGGGAGTCGAAGAAAGTCAAGGTTAAGGATAAGGATGGCCTTCAAGGTTTTACGCGGAGGAATAGATTAGTAGTAGTAGGTGAAGTTGAAGTTTCCTTCCACTGGGCTTTCTTTGTTTTGGATCCATTTTAGACTTCAAAGCGCGTTCACACTCTATTCCTCTCCGTCCCAAGAAAAGTAGTCAAGGGTTTCATTGTGACAAAATTGTTGTTCTTCTGCTGTTCCAGACTTCAATTTTTGAGAAATTATGTCTTATCCAGTGGATGTCGAGGAGTCGCCGGAGATCTCATCTGTCGGAGATTATAAAACTCCATTACTGTTTATTGGGGGATCGAGGCGTACTTGCGGTCAAATAATGGAATTTGCATTTACATGTACAGAGGAGGAGAAAAAAGATAATGGCTACACTCCAATGCATGTGGCTGCCGGCAATGGAGATCTAGAGACTCTGAGAACCCTAATAGAGACTAATAAAAACGAATGCCTTCGACGGGACAAGCATGGCGGAACACCTCTCCACGCGGCGGCGAGGAGTGGCATGGTCGAGGCCATGAAGGAAATTCTCGAAGCATTCCCTGACGCAGTGAAAGTGGTGACTGTATCAGGGGAGAACTGTCTTCACACTGCGGTTGTGTATTATCAGGTTGGAGCAGTCGGGATCTTGGTGGAATGGCTTAAGAGAAATAGAGACTACTCCCATCTCATTATCGGGAGGGATTCCGATGGCAACACACCTCTGCATCTGGCAGTTTCAACAAAACAAATCAAGGCAAGGTTTTGTTCCCTCCCCCCCGCCGCCCCCCCAACACACACACACACACATATAACCAATTCCCTTTTTTTCTTTGTTGTACTAAAATCATCTTCCTCCTCTTGAAATCGAAAAATATTTAAGTGGAATTAAGCTCTGTTTGACTGCATATTGCACATCTTAGGAGAAGAAATTTCAGGGGTGACCAAGTATTTACTAATTGCTCGATTGTGGAGTATCTTTTGCAAGCCTTCTTTGGTCTCTAATTTGTTCCCAATCTCCCCCAATAACAAAATAAATTTGCACTGCTGTCTCTTCTGTGAAATTAGAATTAACCAGTCTTTAGTACGAAAATCTTTTCGGAATCTGAATTTGCTCAACTACGATCGTAGATTCTGAGTAAAGAAGCTTAATTAACATATGGAGAACCACAATTGGAATAAATATCATATGTGGGCTTCATGTTTCTTTGCAGTTTTATATACGTGGGATGTTTTTATTTAACGTTAATTACCAGATTCTGGCTGGTCTCTTGTTGCAGTAACCGGACTTATGTTTGTGCACTTCATTTTTCTTGCAGATTTTAGAAGTTTTACTCACTTGCAGTGTCGTAGATGTGAATGCAATGAATTCTGGTGGTTTCACGGCTCTGGACATCCTCGATGTCCTACCACGTGATCGGATAATTGATGTGGAAATTGGAAGGATCCTTATTCAAGCTGGAGCCTTGAGAGCCAGAGAGCTTACCATCCGTGATACCAACCAGTATGCTGCTCATGATGACAAAAGAAAATGGTTCAAGACAACAGATGTGAATACCATCATTCCTTTCATGGCTAGACATGTGGTGGTGTTGTGGGTGGCCATCCTTGTATCAGTAGTAGCCTACCAAGCAGCATGTCACACCCTCATTGTCACTTTGAGAGACGAGTACTTCCACATCCTCACTTTAGATGGCACCTCCCAACTGAATAAACAGAAGCCATTCATATTTTACAATTCCATATGGTTCCTTGGGTCGTTGGCTGTGGTTATATGCCTACTCCATGAATTCCCATTCAAACTATGGGCGCAGATCTCAGTATCAATGCTGTTTGGATCCTACATGTGCTGCATATTTTCAATGTCGCCCAGTGAAACCTGGAATCTGCTCTTCCTAGCAATTCCTCTTTTATTGTTGGCAGCAGCAGGAAAGCTCTTTGGCCTTCGACGAAAAAGTGCTCGTATATGATCCTGATATCAACTTGTATGGGTAGTTGCATCATATTACGTTCTCAGTTCAGAGAGTGTCATTTGTTGCTTGCTTTTGTTAATAATGCTGTAGCAGTATTGTTCTGTCCTTCTCCTTAATACTAAGTTTGTATTGTATTGTTCTGTCCTTCTCCTTACTACTAAGTTTCTGTTTTCAGTTATGAATTCTATTACCCGCATGGTCTATAAAATTTCTGTATTATTGCTATCACTTCCCGAGGTCCCCTGATCAAGTCTCTCATTATCTATGCAACTCCCAGTGAAATGACGGTTCTCTCATCTTCCATACCAAAATGGTTATTACCATCAGAAACATACATTCTGTACATACTCCAAAGATAAATTCCTTCCAAAACAATGTTGTTTTCAACTCTCGGTTAGCAAATGACAAATGAAATTAATACAGAATCCCGAGAAGTTTTGAATGGGAATGAATTCTCAAAGGTCCCTCATGTTACGAGGGGAAAGGATATGAAACAACACCATTCCCCACCTCAAGGTTTTACAATATTGAGCAGAATTCTGCTGCCCTCGAGACAAATTGAATTGCAATGAATCAAAAAGAATGGTGGAGCTTGAATTCCCTTAGCTGCAGCTTATGAGCAATTTAAAAAAGAGATTGTCAGAGCCCAGGATTGGATTCAAGATTGTATTTCTCCAAAGCTATTCTTTTCAGCCTCAAGGTTTTCCACCAATTTGGGGGTTTTCTTTCATAGCATCCAGAGTTTGTGATGGTTGTAAGAAGCGCGCTGACTTCATGAAAGGGCCAGGCTGCTAATTCTGCTGGCAAGGAAGCGATGAAGCCAGCTATATCAGTTCATAAGCAACAATCAGTCATGGGCATAATATAAACCAGCGTAACTTTGATTTGAATGGTGATTGCCATGAGCTGGAAGCAAATCTTTCAGCATTATATCAGGTTAATTTCAATAAAAAGAGCCATAATAAAACACCTTGCACAAGAAAAATGCGATTGTTTCACTGCACCATTTAACCAGAATCAAAATGACATCTCATATACTTGCTCTCTGAAATAGAACCACATCAAGGAATTCTCATAAAATTGTTGTTACTAGTATTAATTCCTGAGGTCCGATGTTCTACTCTCTCATATCTGTGTAACCCTGAAGGGACGTAGTGAAATAACAGTTTCTCTTATCTTCCATAGCAAAATGGTTATTACCCATCCGAAATGCACCAAATCTTCTCAGCCTCAAGTCTCCCTCCATAGTTGCTAACTGAAAGAGAAGTTGGTGGTGGGTTAAAGGTGCATATTTTTGCTCTGAGGTGGTGTACCGAGGTCAGAGAATGCAGAGATGGTAGAAGAGGAGGATCTCTACTAGCTGGCTATGTGCGCATGTGTGGGAGAGAAGAGGGGCGATGGTGGTGGATGGTAGAAAGAGAAGAGAGAACAGTGTTGGTGGGGGAGATAATGTTTTTTCTGGCTGAGAATATGGGTGAAAAGCATTTTACACATGAAGGAACTTGTTTGGTAATGGATATGAGATAGTTCAATAATTTGATTAGGATGTTTGGAAGTGGATTATAACGAAGCATGTTTAGTATTATTGTTGTTTGGTTAAATTTGGTTTATCAATTTGAAGATAGGATAAAATAAATAATGGTAAAACTCAAAATATGTAGCTTCTGTTGAAACCACAACCCAACCCTATGCCTATCACTGAGCCCCTTTGCACGCCCCCGGTGGCACCCTCCAACTGAAGAAACAGGAGTTGATCACATTGTACAATTCCATAGGGTTCATTGGGTCGTTGGCTCGGTTGATTGCTCCATCGTTCTTGAAGCTAAGATTGTGTTTTCAGTTATGTATTCTACTATAAGTATGGTCTGGCAAATTGGGGTATTACATGTATTAATCCCCGAGGTCTCACACCCAACCTCTCTCATCTTCTAGCTAGAAGAAGAAAATGGTTGTTACCATCGAAGCATACAGGCTGTATATATAAATTTACAACGATATAATCCCCCTCAAAAACCATCTAACTTTCAACTTTCGTTCAGAGAATGACAAATTACAGGAACACAAAATCTCAAGAAGTTTCGAATGAGAATGAATACTCAATGCTCCTTTATTTGAAGAGAAAGGATATGAAACACCAACAATCCCCTCCTTAGGGTTCTTTCTATAATATACTGAGCAGAATTCAGCTGCTCTCGAGACGAATTAGAATGCAGTGAATCAAAAAAGAATGGTCGAGCTTAAATTTCCATAGCTGCAGCGCATGAGCAATTTAAAAAAGAGAAGCTCAGAGCCCAGGAATGGATTCAAGATTATACTTCTCTGAAGCCGTTGTTTCAGCCTCTCGGTTCTCCAGCAATTTTGGTTTCTTCATGGCATCTAGAGTTTGTAAATACGTGTAAGAAGCATTTCGAGTTGACGAAGGGGCCGGGCTGCTAATTCTGCTAGCAAGGAAACGGCGAATCAAGCCCCTAAGAAATGGAGCCATGGTGTCCGGTTCATGTTCCAAATAGTACATTATTCCTCCCATACAAGCACAGAACATAGCCACCTGTAAAAGTTCAGAAGCGACAATCGGGCATCAGAATAATACAAACCATTGGAACTTCTATTTGATTGGTGCTTGCCATGCTTTAGAAGCAACTCTTCCAATATTGTGCTGAGTTTAAATTCAATGAAAAGAACCCTAATGAACAACTTGGACAAAACAGTGGGATTATTTCATCATATCATTTAATCATAATCAAAATTGCATATCATATACTTCCCCTGTCGTAACTGGCATCTCATATACTGTCAAAGAATCTGTGGGATGCAGAAAATGATGCATTTATTCATATAAAGTGACTTCCCTGGAAACACAAAGCATTAATGAATGCAATACCTCAGCATTCTTGATATTTGGAAGCAGATGGCGGTTCACTAGAATATACCACAAAGAATCTCCAGCTCGTGGAAGGACATATAGGGCAAGTTCTCCACGTCTAGCTTTCTTCTCCAATAGTACAGAGAGGGCAGATAATCCGCCTGCAACCCAATATACAAGCTTGTGGTCTTCTGATGCCACTTTCCGGTGTGAACATATGACTCCCTTGCATCGTCCAAGAGAAGTTACTAAAAAAAGTTATGGCAACTCATAGAAGAGGCAAACAAAAACAACAATAAGCAAACAGCTACCTGAAAGATTCCAACAAAAGCAGACAAAAATGCTGTCGAGCGAACAGCTCCTGTAAGAGCATTCCAACAGGTGCGAACAGGAGCATCCATGAACTTAAAAATGGAATCAAATATCAGAATAATCAGTTCAAGAAAATTACACTTCTTGCCCATAACAAACGAAATAAGAAATAGAGCTCTATCAAGAAATGTTCTTGCATTACAATGTAAGAAAATGGTCTATAGTAAAGAGAAACCACCATCAGAAAATGGTGTACCTTTTGTAGACGCAGCACAACGAATGGTACAAAAGTCAAAGAGAAGTAAAGAGGAAATGTTTTCCTAAAAGTAGCTGATGCTGCATTTGAATTGTGAGCTAAGCATGACTTCGTGTCTGGGTGAATTATGGAACAAGGAATAATAGAAGGAAATTCTTCCAACTTCACTGAGTTGAAGTTCCTTCTATTGGCTAAAAAGGCTGACAGTGAGGCAACATCCACTGGGGAACCTCTACAGCAGTCCCTCACAGCCTTGTATACAGGTTGTGCAACTGGCCCAGTTTTCTGAATAAAATCTTGATATGATTTTGGCAAGCTCTCAGGACGCATCACGAAGGCATACATAACCTGAAAAGAAGAAGCAACGAATCACAAAAGTAAACATGTGAACGCATCTTTTACAGAAAACCTAGTAAGTATCTAAAAAAGGATGATTTGAATCATACTTTTAACATGGCAAAGAAAGCAATACAATTGACACAAGTCAAAGAGTCGGAACAAACCCAATAAAGTGAAATAAAAAAAATGAGCTAGCCACTGTATGTGAACATTTTTTTTTTTCACATTACCTGTGCACATGATAAAGCAAAGAGTAAAGAATCACCATGACTCCAATGGCTTCCCCAAAGGTGAAACTTATTCTTGGACTTCGCAGAATTATAAGCACACTGATCAAATAGCCAAATCAATTAGGATAGCAGGAGGGGGTGAAGAAAAAGCAAAACCAAAATAAGTAAATAAACTAATTCCTACAAAGTCATGTAGCACTGGGAAATAACTATGAAAATAAGAAAGGTAGTCATGTACCTGGGCCAACCTAGCCAAAAGATACAAAGCAAGAGTACGCCTCCGGTTGGAATCATCTAATGCTAAAATAGACAAACCTGCGACTGAACCTGCTAAAAATCTGCTCCATCATCCCCTTTAACAAAGTCATATATGTGAAATAGGCAACATCATGCATCAAAAGTTACAAAAAATTACAATGCACCCATGAACCCCAAATAATCATAATACAAACATAAAATAAACAATAGTGAAAAAATATATGGATTGCAATCTAAAATTAAGTCACAGAAAAAGATTCAAACTCACGCGTTCAATGGGGTCTCTTTCTTTCTCAGCTTCCTCAACAAACACCTAAGAGCGTGATAGGACCCAGTAAATCCACCAAACAGTAAACCAATTCGACACGCTTCCTCTCTTACTATCAGATCTTTCTCTGAGACAAGTTGCTGCAATCAGAACTCAATTGTTCACAACAAGTGCACAAGTGTATTTTACAAATCAAAGGTTTAGTAAAATATATTGTCCGCACATAACACTCCTGTTCATAATACTTTTTTTTTTGAAGGACCTGTTCATAATTCTGACATACAAGTGCATAGACATAACAAAATACAAGCCAAGTAATTAACTATTCCACATGAAATGGCATGGATAAGGCAAGCGCATCCAGCATATTTCTTGAAAAGTACCAGTCGAGTGAAAATTAACAGCGAATAAAAAGGAAATCAACATCTAACATCAAAAACCCTGGATTTCTAAATTTCAGGGTATTTAACTGAGAAGTGCCTGCTCATGACTGAAGTACATTAGGGTGATGACCTTCCAAATGCAACTTTGAATTCTATTTCTTCTATTTATTTATTTATTTTTGGGACCCGCACTGGGGAGGAAATAATCCACTATTTTACTTTTGTTAAAGAAATTAATAATGCTTTAGCAAACACTACGGATAGGTCATCAAACTTTTTAAAATTTGAGAGCCTATAAACAGTCATATCAAATTAAAGCAGCTAAAAAAATATTTTCACTCCAGTCCCAACCCTAGGCCACCTCCAAAAAGGAGACTTCAAGAGCGCAACTAACTTTATTGCATGGGATATAAGTGACTGCATTAAGTACACTATTAGATCATATGTTTGTAATTAACTAATTTCCTAGAGTCCATGTAAATCTCAACCCATTCCATGATCATGATGCTACAACGATGAAGATCCGAAAGCGTCATTGAAGGGGGGAGATCATGCGTCAAACCTACATCAAAAGTACCCGTATGCACCTTCATACTTAAGACAAGGTAATGGTCCAAAGACCTAAGATAATTCTTTAGTTTAATAGACTTAAGAGAATTAGTGTTAAAATAGATTTGACTGTTTGGTATTTTGAAAACATAGTTTGAGCCATTATTGGACCCCTCTTGAGCAAGGCCATTTAGTGCTCAGGAAGACAAATTTTTGACTTGGTTTTAGACTTAAAAAATTAGTAAGGACCACACTAAGCTTACTAGCCTTCGCTGGAACAATCTCTTTATGATTTAGGAAAAAAATGGAGAAAATGCCAAATGGAGGAAGAGCAAGGACCGCCCTTGAATTTGAAATCGTTCGCGAATTTGAATTTTCTTGTTAATCAAGATTACCCTAATTCTGAGCTTATAAATAGGGAGTGTCTTTCCAAACACAAAGTTTCTTTTTTGTGAGTTGAATTATTGTCTCTTACACCTTAGAAATCACACCACAACCCTAGATCCCTAAACTCAAGGCTACTATCAAGTGATTCTTATCCAACCTCACAAGTCACAAATTGGTGAAAAAGATCTTCATTGGTTGAATACCAAACTCAATAGAATGTGCATACCAAGGATTATTGGTGTGTCCAAGATTGCTCGAGGTTTATAAGATCTATTGCGGTATAAATCCAAGTGAAACTACACAAGACGTCGGAGAGGCATTTCGATAAAGAGGCTTATTAAATAAAGGGAACATCTAACTATGGTATTGGTTGATATATAAGATTCGAGTACTTGTAAACTAACTTTAGGATAGTAAATTAAGCTTTGGTGAACCGAGAAAGTTCTCAAAGGTTTTTCCCAAGAAAAATTTTTGCGTCAACAAATTGTTTGTGTTCTTTATTGTATTTTTACACACTTACATTTTAGTGCACACACACACACACTGTGTTTCATTGTATTTTTGATTGAATATCTTCATCATCCATAATAGTGTACTAAGGGTTAGGGTCATTGGGTTGAGATTCCCGTGGAAGATTGAGTGTTGAATGATTATTTGCTAAAATTAATGCACTAACCTTCATAGGTTCATAGGAGTTCTCACCATTAATTAATTAAACCTTGAGAGAAGGGGTCATTGCAGTAGTAATAAGTTTTAATTTGCAATTGTTTAAGCGGAAAATTTAAAAACCTATTTACCCCCTCTAGATAATGTCTTTCACTCCAAGTGTGTAATCATAAGGGAAGATCTACATATATCTCTCACTCCCAAAACAACATACACTAACCATGAGATTGTACTCTCTTCTCCGAATCTAAAGTTATTAGAGGTACTAATGGACTCTCAAACCTGCCCAATAGCTGAGCAAAAACATTTCTCACATCACTTAAGAAGAGAGAGAAACATAGCGCTCATCTCTATTTGATATGCACATGTATGTGTGTAGAAATAAGCTTGTGCACAAGAAAGACAAGGATCCCCCAATTCCTTTTTAATGGTGAGAATCTATCCACGTCATAAAATCCAAATATATCTTAAAATTTTCAAACTTTAAAGTACTCATTTGAATTTAAGATTTGAGGACGTGGATAGATTTAGGTCATTCTGCCCATGTCATTAATGGTTTCAGCAGTGCATAATAAGCGAAAAAGACATTGAGGGTTATGGGTTTATATTTTAGCCAATTTGAAGTGCTAACAGGTATATCACAGGGGTAAAACAAAATTTGCCATTAAAAAAAACAAAGCAAAAGGAGGAGGAGGAGCAGAAGAAGAATGGACCTATTAAATGTGCCACCATTGTTACATTAAAATTAAACCCAATCATTGCTAGCATTTAACTCAACAAATTTGATATAGACCATGATCTCTCAGCAACGAAGTGACCTAATATCCAAGCATATCTTACAGAATTATGAAATCCTAGTTCAGTTAAATGAAAATACAACAATTAACACCAAAAAAATAAAGAGAAAGAAAAGAAACCAGATTTATTTTTTGTTCCCGTTAAAAAAAAAATAGGGCTTTTATTGATAGAAACATATAGCTTTACAAGAAAAAGCTATGTTACTAGAACAAAAAAAATTGATAAGATTTGTTGACTCCCGACATCCTTGTCATTAATTTAACTGTGAATTCCAACATTTATTAGGATGCACTACCTATTCAATAGTTGTGACGAAGGAAGTCAACAAAAAGTGTCAATATTTTTTGTCAAAATAGCATTTCTCTACAAGAAAAGGGCAAAAAAGGTAAAAACAAGAAAAACCCATCACCAAAAGCAGAAGAACAACAACAACACAAATCAAACCAAGTTGAAAAAGGAAAATAATGCCGTAACAACACAGTTTCACTAACACAGCTCATAACATAACCAATTTGCAATTACAACCGTAATGCAGACAATTATCCAATAACTGGTTCATTATAATTCAAACCCAATCATCAGTCACGATTCACTGAAATTCAGAAAGAATAAAATTAACCACAATCCGTTCAAAACCATGGCAAACGCAATCCGATCATTAAACCCTAATTTGATAAAATTACACCATAAGTCTAAATTAAAAGCAAGTTAATTCAACCATAAGTCAATTATGTTTTCAAGGGAGAAAGAGAAGAACCTTGAGATCAAGTATAGAGGAATACGATTGTCTGCGAGCGAGCTTGAAGGCGCGGAGCAGAATTCCGATGCCGACGCGAACACCGTAAGAGAGGAGGAAGCTCTGGCAAAGATTACCGATGGCGTTGGCGACGCATGATTCGTCAGGGTGGTCGCAAGGAGGATGAATCTCACGCGCGCGGCGCTGCCGACGCTGAAGCTCCTCTATTGCCTCCCTTAGGCGGTCCTCCGCCTCCCTTAGGCGACTCTCTGCGGAGGCCTCAGCTGCCGATTGCAACGGCGGAGAGGAGAGAGACGACGAAGATGATGATGGCATCTTAGTGAAAGAAAGGAGGCTTTCTGCATCGGCAGAGAGAAGGACACAGAGAGAGAGAAAATGTGAGGGAAAGTGGAAAAAATTATAGGAGATGTTGTGATGTATTAAATCGAGGAATCTGGTTATAGGGTGGGCTGGCTAATATGCGCTGGGGAAACAGAATAGGTTTAGGACTCTGTTTGGACACACTTTCACAAAGGAAAAGGAAAGGTTAGGAATGGACGGGGAGAGGGACA
>CM042185.1:4155247-4190615 GCA_023539305.1 Ilex asprella
AAAAATTAAAAATTAAAAAAAATATTTTTTCATTTTATTGAGCACAAAAAAAATTTAATCATTTTTATTTTTCTTCAATTCTACCAAACATAATAGAAAGAAAATATATCATTCATATTACTTTTTTCCTTAAATGACAAAAAGTGTATTCGCTTATTTTCCATCTCTCCTACCAAATAGAGCATAACTACCCACCATATTTTTAAACTTATTTAAAAAATTATTTTTACTACACAATAACTTTTCATAATTCTTTCTCTAACTTTTCAAATGTAGGAATGAGAAAAGGAGAATGACTAAGGAAAAATAATAAGAAAAAACTATGGATTATATGTCTTGTGGATCGCACTGGTGAGACCACTAATAGTAAATATTCTTCGGTTGATATAATTTGTTGAGCAATGCTATTATTGTGACACCCCAAAATTTGGGATCCGTTGATTACCCATCAACCCGCGGAATACTTGTGGATACCGAGTAACTCGATAATACACAATTATGCCCCATTTACCGGAGTCCTTAATTTAACAAAAATTCGGACAAAGTTTATTTTGTATGGAAAACTCTACCCAAAATACAACATGTGCAATTTTAAAATCATATGATCCATCCGAGGTCCAATATAAATCACTGACCACACTGGGTCCATTTATCCATACTTTTGATGCCCCCCAAACTGAAATTTCTATGTCAACGTATTAAGCGTGACATGGCGTGTAAAAGTGTAACATAGCGTATAAAAGTGTAACACTGCCACATAAAAGTGTAACATGACGTATAAAAGTGTAACACTACCATATAAAAGTGTAACACTGTCATATAAAAGTGTAACACTATTATGCACCACTGTGACTTATCAACACATCACACCTATACATCAAACATGGTTAATATAAGTTCAAACTTCAATCCTTTTATATAGATTACATGCAAAAATTAAATTACAAGTCTAGTTTTACAAAAAATGGATTAAAAGCCACAAGTCTGCTTTTCTTCATCTTTGGGGCCCCGGATGCAAGCCGTCTACCGATGTATAACCCACACCTGAAATATTTTCTCGTATAGGGTGAATCACGCTCAGTAGAATAATTCCTACAGAGGCTACTCCTCACCTAGATGCACATGTAATGCACACATGCAACATTCAACAATTCATCACATTTCAATCAAGAATATGCAATTCCCATGACGGAATTTATCATGTCATGTCATGAAATGAGATGAGACTCACCCATGCATTTTAACCAAGCCGTCACCGGCTCCCACAACACAATGTAATGCACTTGTGCAATAAAATCGTCGATTGACGAAAATTCACTCAATGATCGTTTTGAATAAAAGTCATGCGTTTTATAAATCAGATCATTATGGGATGATACTCATTGACAGAGTATATTTTTATTAACAAAATCTTGTGTCTTGTTGGGCAACGGATTTTGGTATCTCAACCTCCGGTTCCGTAAACACCAGCACTTTTCTGGAATTTCACCGCCGGCAAAGTGCCTGAGCCATGTGACCGGGTCTTGCACCCGAGGGGGAGTCTAGTCCTACTTGCTATACTCGACACAAGTTTTTCTCATGCAATCATGCTACTCCATGTAACCATCGATTCACATTTCCAAGTCCACATATCAACCACCAAACATGATATTTGATTTAAACCATGCATCAACACACCCACACCCATGCATAAAGCTCATGAATGTGAAGACAAAAATCATGCCCAATATATATAAATGTCAAATGAGCAATTTATCAACCACATGTTCAATATGCAATGTATGTCATACGAACAATCTCAACATATTTCAAAATATCCATGGTAAATTATATTATAAACATACAAATACCATGCTTTGTCACAATGTCAATATATCAAAATATGTATATATTCACAATTCGCTTAATACAACGTCTAAGCATGCTACACATAAACTATGCAAAACATACTTAATTTTCACTTAGGCATTTAGTCAAACACCTTAAAAGCACCCAAGTCATGCAATCACATAACATCAAACATCAAGGAATTACTTAAGTAACTCCAACATATCAAATTCAATCAAGAAAGTAGTTTAAGTCATCCCTAGACTCATTTCTCACTTTCTTAACTATGTATACATATAAGTCCACATACATATAGATACACACCCAGACTTTATTTTATGGACATTATTGGCTTGGAATAGACCCAATTAGGAAAACCCTACCTCTTGAAGCGTAAAATACTCGTAGGAAACTTCAAGAACAAGATTCAAGCCCAAGCTTTGATTTCTCCAAAATCCCCCCTTTGGATCTTCGGTGAAATCTTCGATTTTTGGTATGGTCTTGTAGCCCTCGTCGAGGAGAACACTTTTTGTTCTTGGTCCAAGTTGATTCGACCAAAACTTGACCCTATATCGCAAGAAGAAAGCTTAAGAACCCTTGTCTTTCTCTCTTTTCTCTCTATTCAACTCCAATGTCCAGAACCAGTCAACCCAGCAGAATCACAATCCAGAAAATCAGTTTTTTAGTCCATATTTATATATTTTAATGCTTGGCCCAAGTCGCGCCACACGCCCCCTTTTTTCCCGGATCCATTTTCGCCATGAAACGATTAAATTTCGCTCCGGTTCAAACTTAAATATTTTTATATGAAATTTATTTAAATTATTTATTAACTTTCAAAATTTTAATAAAAAATCGTTTTTGGGGGTCACCGGACGCCCATCGACTCGGAAAACGTGAAAAGTCCGACTATCTCGGAATTCGACGAAATTCGATAGGGTGACTAGATTTCGCGAGACGAATCTAACGGTAAAGTCCGTTTCGTCATCAGAGCTTCATAATATTTCAGGTTTGCAATCCATACCGTAGTAGAAAATTACCGTTTACCCCTTTTTCACAAAAAGTTCAAATTTTTTTCGGGTTTTACAATTATGACCTAATTTATTGACATAATTTGTTGACCCCGTCAAATATTATAATTTGATGTTGATCCAATGATTCATATGAAACCACATTTTATGTCAGTAAATTAGGTCAAATTTTTAGGTCTAAATAACATTAATCTAGTTTTATAGACTATACATATAGTTTTTAAGATTGACATTAATTTCTACATATAATATTTGGTCTACCCAAGGATAAAATCTTAGTTCCCTTCCTAACTCCATCTATCACAAAATTAAAGCATATAAAATCATTTAACCCATGATTACATATCCCTCCTTAAAATTGAAGATCAAGCCAATGACAACAAGCTTTGATTAACCCTAGAATGTAAAGTTACATCATTTCATTGCTCACCAAAAAAACCCCAAAATGAAAAAGAAACAAAATACTCAACCCATTCTTTACTTAGGTGTGCCACCAGTTCTGGCATCTTCATTTTGCCATGATGCTTTCCACTGCTTATCATAGAATGTGGCCTCATCAACCACCTTCTGCAGATTCTCAGAATCTTGAGTTCGCCTGAAAAGCAATACACCAATGACAGTAACCAAGAGGCCAAACTTGCATATGAAATTGCCGGTTTGGCCAACCACATCAAGTTGTGTCAGAGCGTCTACAGAGTATGCCATGAAGAACCCAACCATGGCAGCTCGACCTGCAAGATATGCTTTAGGTCAGAATATATGTTGGGGAGAGAGAGAGAGAGAGGAAGAAGACATGGGTTTGAGTTTTTAACCGTTGAGTCGCTCAGCCTCAGGGAGGTGGGAGTGCATGACCCATGCCCACCAGGGTATGATGGAGGTTCTAAAGAGCACTGGAGCTTGGTTTGTTGCTGTGTCTGGATGCAGTTCAAGAGACTTTCTTCTCCTTGCTTCTACAAGATTAGCAGATGTAACACATACAGAATAGTTATGGATGGATAAGTATTTAGGATAACGATAGAACCCGGTGACAGTTTTTGATATGATATGTTAAAGATGATATGAATTTGACAAGGTATTAATGAGCTAGAATAATTAATTATCGACATGAATCTGAAAAAGATTATTGGTATGAAAAAAACCTCTTACCTGCAACAATCACACCATCCCAATCCAATTTGCCATCTTTCACGAACATATTTAGATCCCAAGTGCCCTTTTTCCATCTCACATCGACAAACCCCGGAACAGAACCTTCTGTCTTCTCATCTCTCTTGACTTCATCCTTAGTATCAATTGATTTATCAACTAGCATCTCAGCTCTCTCTTGTTGTTCAATATTAAGAGTGATGACATGGGTTGCTGGCGTTGTTCCCGACGAGCGTGCCGGTCTGGCTTGAGGCTGTGGCCTTTTGGTGGCGTGTTGAGAGCTGAAAGCTATCTGCATTGAGGAAGTAATGGGAATAGAAACCATGTCTGTTCTAAAGCAGTTCACTCTTCCCTGGTCTCTTTCTTCACCATTTCTTCTTGGTTAAAATTTGGAGGATAAGTAGGGAAGAAGCCCATGACATGGAATAAATAAGCTTATCTTCTGTACAATGTTTTTGTCAGTGAGGCATGGGTAACCTGTTTTCATCTGCATCTGCTTCTAATCCCCCATACAAGGGGAACATGCAACTGTTAGGAATTAATTTCTCTATTCCAAATCCGATATGCCATGACAACATAACAAGAAAATAATTGCAAAGAAACCAATAGGAGATGATGCTACCCAAAATAATATCGAAAATAAGTAGAAGGATATCTCCATATCTTGCTTGTAGCAAAAGTCAATATTCAGGTCGTCCATTTACGACCTTAGGCAATGATGATCATGTCGTCCATATCATCACACGAGGAAAGTCAGTATTTCCAGCTCAGGTTAGGTGTTTGGATTGAACTCCTTTATTCACAAGCTGATTAAAAGAATAAGGGATCATAAGGTCAAGTCACACCTAGGGAGTGTAGCCTTTAACAACTCAATATTCCTTCAACGAAATTTTAAAAAACTTGGGAGTCATGTGATGATGACGTGAAGACCCTCCACCTGTGGGGTATAAATTCAAGAGGCATTCCCTCATACAACATACACCAATTATAATCTCTGTAATTGAAAATCTATCTTCTTCCCCGAGCAATAGAAAACCTCTCAAGGAGCAAAAGACTCCATTACAGTAACTACTCAAGCTCTTCAGCTGTTGAATCACTGTAGTCTGTGTGTTCTCTCTCATTCTCTAGCTCTTACGTCTGTTCTACATTTCTCTCAGCCAAGCATCAATCTCTCATACACTGTTCATACTCATAAATCACTGTTCTTAAGCCCTTAAGTTCAAGCAATTGTCTTACGCTTTCGAGTTTTTTACATCATCACGAACAAACAGATGGACAAAGAAAATCCCGAAGAGCAGGAAAAACTAGGGAACCACACTAAATCCACCGAGTACAGAACATATCATCTCTGTCTGGTTCAAAAAAAGACCATCATCTCTGTCTGGTTCAAAAAAGAGACCATCATCTCTGTCAAAGGTTTCAAATTTTGTATGCTGGCTATTACATACTGGGGCTGGCAACTTCAATCTATTAAGGCCCTACTCACATTCCCTAAAAAACAGAGTAGAGAGTATTCAAATGAGTCCTTTGTCTCCAGCCATTACAGGTTTTTTCCTCTGCTTTAAATTTAACTGGAATAGAAATTTTAAGTGTGGCTGTGGCGCAGTTGCGCAGAGATCAATTGTTGCAGAATAATTTGTGACAATTAGCACACAAGTCGAACTGAATCTCAAAAACCAGCAACTGTCTTAAAACACAACAGTGGAATTTTATTCAGTTTTCCACCAACATCACATACCTCCAACAGATACACCAATTCACCTATGTGACATTTCATGACAGAAGCATAAATGGACAAGATTGAACATTTTGAATTTTCTATAACAGGAAGAACAACTGTCTGTTGCACAATTGAAACCTATCGGATTGCCCATTGAGGGTTGGAAGAATATCAAGGTGTCTGTTGCACTAAGGAAAGAAGTTATGCTTCTCAACCTCTTAATAGGGTGGTGCAAATGACCTGGGACTAACACAACAATATCTTGAAGAAGAAAGCAACAGAAAAAAATAGAATGGAAGTTATTTATGCTTCCCAGCCCCTTAATATGGTGGCACGTGCAACTCGATTCACACCCAAGGTGAAGGCACCCATCCGAAGGTTGCAGTCATGTGATTGACACATGTTCTTGATGTTATGGAAAGCTCTCGTCATGTATCTTTTTAATTCCTGATTCACCTTCTCTTCATCCCACATGAAACCTTGAATATTCTGGAAGAATAAAGATTAATCATATATCACCATGGCTGCCATAAGCAAAATGATCCGGGTGCAAATAAAAATCTCAAAATTCTGAATATTTTTATCTCATACCCACTCACTGACAGCGACACACATGGATGTGCAGGCATGCATGAAATTGACACCACTAAATCTATAGATAAAAAAGTTCGCTTTCAAGGAAATTAAATGATATATATAATATGAAAACATATTATGAACAATATTATCAAATTTGTATCAGGTTAACACTGAGGAGGCAATATTCGTTTCAAGTTCAAATCTTCTATTCTAAGCTTACTTTTCCTAGAGATAACTGCCATAACTTCACATACTTTTTGCTAGTACAGCAGTAACAAAGAAGGGACATGAAGTGTTTTGCCCTATTTTGTTACCTGAACCCACTCAAAATAGCTGACAGTCACACCTCCAGCATTTGCATAAATGTCGGGGAGAATTACCACTCCTTTCTTGGATAGGATCTGCAGCAATAATAACTTATGTTATAAAGGATGAATGCTCCCTAAGAGAAGTTCAGAAACATGAAAGGCAACATTACCTCATCTGCTTCTGGATCAGTTGGATGATTTGCCGCTTCTATGATGAACTTGGCTTTGACATCTCCAGCATTTTCTCTTCAGAAGAGATTACAACGTAAAAAGGCAAAATTAGTTAGGATTATACCAAATTAGATGTTCAAGACATACTAATATTTTCTTCATTTTACTTGGGACAGATTTGCATGTTCCAAAATACTTGGGACAGCATTTCATTTGTATTGGTTATTTATTTTAGAAAAAAAAAATGGAGCCATTAATAACAAAACCTACCCCAAAAAAATCAATCATTTCAAGAGATTCTAATATGCTTATCCATTCTCTGTGCAGGTATATTCTGGGAGATCAATCTAGAAAATGTCAAATTCTGTATTGTGCGAGTTGTTGCTGTCCAAATGGGACAACCAGATATCAAGGGGAATTGAGGATCACTCCAGGCATTTTAAAAGGAAATTATTCCACTTATTTTTCAGTTTAACTTGTTTTCTTGTGGAAATAGGAGCAACTCTATTCCATCTTTAAAGTAAGATTCTTCACGCTTCAGAAAAAAGAATATGGCATCACAATAATTTTCTATTACAACTCTTTGGATCACTCCAGTTTTTCGAATAATGACATTCATGTTTCCCAATGGCACCATATAAAGATCAAGTCTAGAATTTTTCCCTCAAATTCTTTAAGAGAAAAAAGAGCAGTAGAAAGTACTTGATTCATGGGATCTCCAAATACTCCCTTAATAAATCATACCCGTAGGTGTATTTCAAATAAAATACAGGCTCAAAGACAGATTGTCGCCGAACCTTATCACAAGAATATTGACAGCACAGGTTCCTTTTCTTTGATAAGATATAGTGGAAGGATTCAATAAAGGGCACCTTGTACCATGCATTGACTAAAACATGAACTCTAACATTGATTTTAATTGAAATTCCGTTCGTTGATTAGATTGGCTGTGTTATATGTGTAATAATGTTCTCCTTTACAAATCATTTTTGGTTCTTAGACTGTACTATTGGGTGTAATAATTTCCTCCCTTCCAAATCATTGTTGGTTCTCAGACTGTACTATTAGGTCTTCAAACCCAACAACACAAATAAAATTTGATCAAAAAAGGAATTTCGACTAGTAACACAAGACAATAGTAACCAATCAAAAGGATATGATAATAGCAACAACTGATATGAACTGAAATGAGTTTCATGGCAGAATGACGGTTAACCTGTTCAGAACTCCTCCTAAAGCACATGGGATAAGAACATCGCATTCGTGTGTAAGCAAGTCATTTGAATCCATCGCATCTCCACCACTAAAATTATTTAGGTCTCCTGTTGTTTCTTTATGCTTGAGCAAAGCAGGAATATCAATTCCTTCTGGGTTCTTAACCGCTCCAGTGATGTCACTCACTGCAACGACCTTACCACCTCTCTCATGAATGAGCCTTGCTGCCCAAGATCCCACATTTCCAAAGCCCTTAACGAAATTTCCATTAGAAGATTCTATATTTCTTCATCAGATGCAAAATAAAAATAAGAATGTCTAACACAGTTGAGGAAATTAAATCATGGAAACAATTGGAAATTGACATGGAAGCAAATAGGCATGAATACCTGAATAGCAAATTTCAAATCCTTAATTGACTTCCCATATTCAGCAAGTAAAGCCTCTGTTGCAAAAACAACACCACGCCCAGTTGCAGCCTCCCTACCCAGTGATCCACCGAGATCCTAAAAACGAAACATTAGCAAGGTAATTGCAGAGAGTTAGATGGGGATTGATTTCTGCTTAAAAAGCACATCATCATCATCATAGGAATAATGAATGCATGCATGATATTTTTGGCTTGAGTACTCACAATTGGCTTTCCGGTCACAATGGCTGGTGAGTGACCATGAAATTTCGAGTATTCATCCAGAATCCATGCCATAGTCTGCTCATATTCAACAGTACCCATTTTATTTTCTTTACCAATTAGTTCCGAAAAGGAAGAATGTTTCAACAGGGATTACTGAACCTGTGCATTGGTTCCCATGTCCGGAGCCGGAACATCTGTATTAACTCCAATAAGATCATGAATCTTTTGAGTGAAGACACGGGTAAGACGTTCCAACTCACTCATACTTAAGTCCCTTGGTGAGCACCCAATTCCACCCTTAGCGCCACCATATGGAATATCTGCTACAGCAGTCTTCCATGTCATCAGTTGAGCCAGAGCATTTACTTCATCAGGTTCAACCTAGTAGAAGAAGAGCAAGAAACATCTATGAAAAATTCAAAGGCAGAAATCGTCCACTTCACCATTGAGTTTCATAGTATCTCAAGTATTGGAAGAAGGAAGTTTAGATTAAACTTACTGCCAACAACTTGGCATACAAACCCAGAATAGATTCGCAGAGACATGCATTAATGTATGAAAAAAAATAAGGTTCACAAAGAAAAGACTTGACAATGTTTAACTTATAAAATTATATATATATATAAATATATATATATATAAAAGAAGATTGTCTTCCATATTCAGAAACATGTGCAAAACATGTACCCTTTGAAAGATTAAGAAAGAGGATGCTTTAAGTCAGATGCAATTCATGAAAGAATACAAAAAGCCCAACCTGGTTACAAAAACACAACCCAAAGCAACTGATCAATACACTCAATCCTACCACTCATTGATTTATATTACAACCACTGCATATTGTTTGCTATTGATGTAAGGCTAACACCGAGGCAGGGTGTAATAGGTCAATAACATCTGAACTGTTAACGTGCTGCAGTGCACTAGTAACAAGTTTCTGTTAATCCATCACATAGGAGATGCCACCTTAAGGCTTAAATTAACTTGACAGATTTAGCACTATATCCCTGACAGCAGGTTAAAACAGTATAGTTCAATGGTTTGTAGAGAACCAAACAATTACAGAGTGCTAGACCAAGCTTATCACTAATATGGAATCTAGTCCATCACAGATTTGAACAATGAAATCGAGCAAGAATAGTCTATTTGTTAGCATTATTTAGACATCCGCATAAAACAAATAATTTCTCGGCAACTAATGTAGCATTTTTGTTTAAAAATTAATTTTCTATTTATTACAAAGAGGTTCATCTTCATGATTGGACGAATTGCCGTGACTTCACGTTTCCACTGGGTGTAACATAGCCATTCTCTGTTCTAGTCTATGTATTTGTCCATGAAAATCCTGTTAAAAACGTCAAGAAAATCATTCTACTTCCATGAAACACCCAGAGACACCCTAATTAAAGCAAGAAGTTGAAAGACCCAAACAACGCTGCGTCCACCAAAACTTCTACCAAGATTTAGAAACTTTTACCACGATTTGAATCCCAAATCAACAGAAATCATAAGATCAGTGGGTCCCACAAACTTTAACTAACTATCCTCCAATGACTGTAACATCATTTAGGATCCAAAATTTGATAAAAGTTTAACATTTTAAACCCTAGAAAACAACCAAATCATTCAAAAAGAAGTCATTTATAACAAGATATAAATCACCTCAGGATGATATCTGATCCCTCCTTTCATAGGCCCACGAGCATTATCGTGTTGCACTCTAAATCCAACGTACGACGCCAGACTTCCATCATCCCTGGGTATCGTACACTCCACCTGATCAAAACCCAAGACCATCAAATACAATGAACCCTTCAAGAGATAGAAACTACCGATGAACATCAATCAATGATCTTTCTTTTTTTTCTTTACCTTGATTTCTCTGAATGGGATCAAAAGGCTCTTCTCGACCTTAGAGTCCAACCCAAGAATGCGAGCCGCATGGCGAAAGTTACGGTTTGTAGCGGCTAGAGCGTTCATGGCTGTGTATATATCACCGAAACAAAGAAAGCCCAGAAAGAAAAATGGATCAATAGTCCAAGAAACAAAAGATATGACTATGAATAAGATCAAAGTACAGAATGTGAATTAATGGTAAGGCATGCGTCAATGGGTTTATATAGGGAGAGGGAGAGAGTTAATGAGGTATGAGTAAGGTGGGTGCTGGTTGGATGATCACGAGAGAGAGAGAGAGAGAGAGAGTGGGAAGTGAAGAAAACGGTAGGTAAGACAATTTGGGAAGCAACCGAATTGGAAAAAGAGCTGCACCAAGTAACAACCCGTGGCCGTGGAACTATTTACGTCAAATTACAGAAAGACCCCTTAACAATAAAACCCTTCTCCTTTTAGATTTAGGTGGGAAAAAAATAAAGAAGAATATGACATTTTTTTTATAGTATTTTAGGTTTCAATGTAAAATCTCCTACCACGTTTTAGGTTTTATGAGAAGGCAAAAACTCCGAGGTTTCAGAAAAAAAACTTCAAAAAGAGCTCCTTGACAACGAACTTATTGTTGTACTTTAAGTAATAACGCCAATAGAATATGTTGTGTCTTTGTTGCATCATTGTAAAACTCGTTTAATTGATATTCTATTTATTATCAATCGTATATAATCATGTTCATATCATGTCGAGTGTGTGTCTTGTAAAGGTAGGTCATATTAGAAAAATTCTATACAATTTAAATAAAATCTAAAAGTTACAATCCAATAGTATCGAATGAGTAGATCCCTTTGTTCAAAAAAAAAAAAGAGTAGATCCCAGTAAAAAAATTGATGAAACCCACATTTGAATTATAATTTTTTGAGTTATATAGCATTACTCTTCACATTAACCTATTTATTAGTAAATCTAATGAATTTACTAATTCAGCATACGAATTAATTAATACTAAATCTAAAATTATTAATGGTATGATTAATTTTTTTGTTGAGTTTTATGAATTGTGTGTATTCCACACTTAAGTTTAATGCTTCATTTGGTATAATGAAAAAATATAAGGATAAAAGTTGCAAGAATAAGTTCATTTTGGACAATATAAATCAAAATGAATTTTTATCTCTAAAAATTTTTTTTGAGTGTACTTAAACTCAAATAAGTCTAAAAGCCCCAAAAGAACTGGTCTCCTAAGCTTAGGCAACATTGACCAATAAATTTTTGATCCAATAATACTCTTTATTTTGTAAAGACTTTATCTTCTTTAGATCAAAAGTTCAAGTCTCTTTCCTCTTCCCGCCACTTCCCCTCCAAGGGAGGTCAACAACGGAGGCCTTAGGAAAGGAAATTTGAAGAAAATTCAGGGGTAACTTTGAGACACCATCCATATTTGAGGGCATGAATAAGGCAAAAACATTTTAATAATATAAACTCACCTATTATTAAAGTGTGCATTTAAATTTTAAACAGGGTTCCACCACGTTAATGGTCACATCTAGACCGTTGGACCTTGTGAATGTTTATCTTCAACTTCTCTTCTATTATTTAATATATTATTAAATTAACATCCGAATTCCAATGAATAAAAAGAACACAAATTTAAATATCTTATAGTAAAAAATTATATGAATTTTAATAACATTACTCGACTTACTAATATAACAGTGAGATGATTTAATAATACTATTATGACTATAATTATTAATAAAAAATTATTTAAATTTTATCATTTAACACATTATTTAATTCATAAATTAGATTAATTTTTTAATCTCGATAACATTATTTATATTTACGATCCAAGACGAAGCAGCCCCATCAATGTTGAATCAACATGTTCCACGTGGCAATGGCATTGGTGGATGGGACAGAGACCTTTATCTTCATGTCACTCTTATCCTCCCTCTATTCTCACGAAGTCAATACGCGGCGCACCGATCCGTATCATGAATTACACGTTTCGCCGCGTCTTAAAAAATTTATTCAGAAACATAAAAAATAAACAATTACCCGTAATTTGCCTTTTGGCAAGGATGAAAGGGCAGGGTTAGCAAGCATAGTCCAAACTATATATATTAATTTATCATAAGGGAAAACAAATTAGTCAAAAAAAAAAAAAAGAATCCCACAACAATTCTAGATACAAAAATAACACGAAATTAACAAATCTAGAGTTAACAAAGTTGGTGATAAATACATAAACAAGGTAGATCCGTTCAATAAATCAGTCAATACAAACCTATTGTACAAAGTCAACACGATATCAATCAGATAAGATACATACTATTATCAGATTGAGGAAAATTTAAACAAAAATATTTCGAAGAACGTGGTCGTAACCACCATGCATACCAAAAATAAATTCAAGTGCTTGTTATATAACACATGGTAAGGCCTCTATAATATAAAGATGTAAGTAATCCAAATCGAAGATAAAATATTGGGTTATGACAAGTTGCACCTTGTCACCAATAGCTACTTGTCTATTACTTCTTTCATTGTATGAAGAAGTTCAAATCACTTAATTTCTAATAATATATATGATAATGTCGGAGAGGAAGACAAGAACATCATTACCATGGTCTACTCAGGTATGAATGTACCGGGTGATATAGGAAATATCCAGAATTTTAGAGAGCTATGCATCGCCCTCCTATAAAATTATATCCTTTCATGAATTTAAAAAGATGAAACAATTGTAAGTATCAATATCTTCCCGTAAATTTAGTTTTGAGTAATGAGTCACTTTTCAGGATCATTGCCACGAGAAAACAGACAATGTATATGTACTTTTACTTCATGCTTGTATGTATATATATTCCAATACCCGTTCTCGGGAAGCAAGAGCGATTAACATCATCATGGGTTTAGTTCGGATGACTTTGTGGTGATCGTGAAGGACGCTGCCAATGAGTAACAGGTTCAAAGCAGAGATGGTATAGCGCATTAACCTGCAAAATAACTAGCACTGTTTTATTGTTTGATCATAATATGCAAACGCCATTGCGGGTAATGAACATACCACCACTTTTTTTGCAAAGTCTTTGCAGAACAAAATCGCTAAAACAAACAACACCATTCATAAAAGAATTATAACACAAAAAATAAATGGTCCTGTTTTCTGCCTCCTTACACTATATGTTAACGAGTAATGGCAAAGCCAAAAGCAGGCTTATAAAGGTGTAATTATAATTTACCCCCGCAAGATAGTTCTCAATTGGATGAAGGCATGAAGGAAAAATAAACAAATTCATCTGGCTCAGAAACCATATAAAGCTAGCAAAAAAACATTAAAAAACACTGAGAATAATCCACTCCCAAAGAACAATAAAGTTTTATAAATTTTAGAATGAAAAGCGAAATGAACATATTGAGGATGCAAGGTGCAGCTACACGGCTAACTGCTCTTTTGAACAAACTCATGACAACTCTAAAAGTGCTTATACGAGTGGGAAAAGGACAAGTCAATCATAGATGTTGTCAGCACATATGCCAGGCAGACTAGTGGCTGGTGCAGCCGAGCCACCAGCACCTTATAAGTCCTATTTCTGAGAAGACCATAAGAGAAATGAGATTGGATGTTGCGTGTAACAACTGGAGTGGTAAAAACTTAAAACCATGGATAGTCTGACTGCAGAGAAATCTAGGGGAAAAATGGGTCCTGGGGGCCATATTACATGTTGAAACTGGGGTTGCAGTTTTTTACTCCCTACCACTGCTCATCAACTAATGAAGTAACAAAATCATATACTCAATGCAAGGGGACATTACATGACCCTCTGAGATTTTATAGCACAGCATTGGCAGACCCTAAGGTTACGTATTCTGATCAGAGGACATCTTTGTGCATATAAAACCAAATGTTAGGTCCCCACTCAACCCTCCTAGCACCATCCTTAACAAAAATCACCCTGAGTATGGTTCTTTTAGCGCTGGCAAAACCTACAGTTTGTGTCCACATGCATATGTGGGTCTGCATGCTCAACCCCATGAGTTGGTGAGGAGGTCTTGTGGGAAGGTATTTGCTTGGCAGCTGAGATAGGAGATCCATTATATCCACATGAACAAAGCTGGGTAGCAATGGTTGCCTTCACTATATGGAAACAACCCCAATTTCCTAATGATTACAGACTGTTAGTATGTTTCTGTCTTTGAGAATTGGGTGGGGGCCAAAGAGAAGGTTAAAATTTGAAATTCACAAAAGGTTCAGCTGTTTCTTGTATTTACTCAAAAGAACAACTTTAGGAAGTTCTCATATGCAATGTGTTAAGAAGAAGCAGGTATCATCATTACCAATATGAACAAGACACAAAAACATTATCTTCAAAGATTACATACACACTTCAACAACATATTATGGGCTCTGAAACTTTCTCGCTTTACATCTGGTACATACTTCTTCAGAATGAAACAAGATGCGAATGAAATGGCATGAGAAATGAACTCTGAAGTCCCATGTTACTATCTCAGCACAGATCTTCATGAACTCTTGGGAAACTTCAATAATCAAAGACATAAAAAAGTCCCATTATCTTGTTCTAACAATCATTCTATAAACTAACAAAACCCTTGTTGTTTTAGTTTCCAAAAGTATAAAATGAAAAGCAGAAGAGGAGACCAAGAGAAAACGCAAACATGCAGATATTGTACGACAACTGAACTTCGATTTTACCATCCCATGATAAAGCAATAATGGCTACAAGCTTAAAATCGATGAACATGAAATTAAAAGCTACTCCCACGTCCACCTCATAAGCAAACAGTTGAAGAAAATAGATATTACCTTGACTAAGTTATTCCATCCATCTTAAAGTGTCTCATAGATGAAAATCCAAATCATGCATCTTTTCTGTAAAAAAAAACAAAAAAGAGATGTATCATGAGTTGTCTTGCATTGTCTTATAGGTGATAAGGAAGAAGATTTAACAAAGTACTTTCTCTTTCTTCGATCAGCACCACTGCTCCTTGGGTCATTTTTTGCCAGAGCAGATCCAGGGGCCATGGCAAACTGCATTGGAGAGAGGGCTGGAGCAGCAGCAGGAACAGGAATAGAAGCAGAAGTAGCAGGGACAGTAACGGATGTAGAGAGCCCAGGCTGTGGAGGTGGGACAGAAGCTGGGGCTGCAGCGACAGGTTCTGGGAGGGGCCTAGGTAAAATATGCTTCAACCGATTGTTCCTATAGTTCTTCCAAAAATAAAACTGCTGCCTGTGCGCCAATTCCTAAAAGCTCCACAAACATATAAAGCAATAAGAGCCCATGCAAAACTGAATCAGAGAACTTGTGTTATTAAGTGACGCTAAATCACTCATATGATGGCCATAAAGAAACTTAAAATTACTTCAGTCCAGCTATTCACGCTTCCAACTAACCGTACACTGTGAAACCCCTCAAATGACACTAATCAGATGGTTTGATCAGCGTTTTGCAATAACAAAAAGCAGATGTGTAAGGCAATACGCATAGGCATGAAGACAGAAGCTAAGGTAATCATCAATAGAAATCACCATCAGTCATACTGTTTAAAATAATATTTTCCGCAAAAGTGCATTAATATGCATGAAAAACACTGAACAAAGATGTTATGCACGATACAGAAGAATACATTCAAGAGGAAAATACATGTGGCTTTTAATATAATCATGCCACTGAACCCCACTAGGTTCCAGAAAGAAAATAAGGCTACAAAGAGCTCACTTTTTTTTTATTCATCATAATAGAAGTAAACCGAAATTATTCATTGGGCAGGCATGAAGTCCCTATAGAGAAACTAAAAAAGACTATCCCTTGTTTAAAACATATAAAATGGTGCAGAGAAAAAAAAAACTTAGAATGTAACCTTGTTGCCCGGATGTGCCATTGCATTGCGGAAGTTTGCATTTTGGAGAAGCTCGAGAAAGAAGAGGCAATGCGGATACCTATAATCACCCGGCAAATGAGTATAGGTGCTTTAAGTAAAAGACCACCAAGACAAGGTCCGTAGGCTTGTAAAATAAGCCATTAAAAAGTATACTGCTGCTGCTGTGAACTAAGTTTAACAAATGATATAAAAAACACCACTAGATGATCAAGACACTTGGGAAAAATAAGCTCACATTATATATTTTATGTACTCTGGCCGTTGCCAATATTGAAGGTACTTTAGGTAGCCAATGAAAGCTTCATCCTCAAAATAACGATTCTGCGCCAAATCTGCACCAGAAATCCATGCACTTATTATACAGAGCATATCCTATGCCAGATACAATACAAACTACAGTTTTTCGTAAAGCATTTGACCTCTTCCCATTGAACAGAAAGAATGCACCTCTAGCAAGGTGTGTAAGAACTGCAGAGCCAACTTAGTTACCCTAGGCAGTAAATTTCTTTGTAATAACAAACTTGTATAAATTTTTATGCATGTAAAGAGTAGAGATTGAATACCCAACTTCTGTTTCCTATTACTCAATTCATTGTTTGGCTTCTACTGCCCAACTGGAGGCCAATATTCCCTCAAAACAATTCCAATCCAGTGATTCTTACAAAACCTGAGCTTACTAGCTCTACCTACACACTTGCACTGAGATAAATAAAAATGTGAGCAATAACATACAGTGGATGTAGGTGGGATGCATTTGACCTCTTCACATTGAACTGAAAGAATGCACCACTAGCAAGGTGTGTAAGTACTGCAGAGTTAATTTAGTTACCCAAGGCAATAAATTTCTTTATACTAACAAACTTATATAAAACTTTTAAGCATGTAAAAACTAGAGATTGAATCCGTTTCCTATTACCCAATTCATTGTTTGGCTTCTACTGCCCAATTGGAGGTCAATATACACCCAAAATAATTCCAATCCAGTGATTCTTATAAAACTTCAGCTTACTAGCTCTACCTACACAAGCACACTGAGAAATAAAAATGTGAGCGATAACATACAGTGGATGTAGGTGGGATTAGAGAGGCACTGGACGAATTCCAATTCAAGTATAAACCGTTGGCGCCCATCATCTGGATCCTTATAGATGTTCTTCGGCCTGAAATTGGTTCATGTTTTCGCAACCATTTTGCAATTAATCAACGGATTTAAATTCGTTTAACTGCTAAAAAAAAGTGAGAAAAATTAAACAACAGAGAACTTAGAATTCTGTTGGCAACTAAATGGGGGAATAGAATAGACAGACTTACAAGGACGAAGAGTTGGACGAGTCATCAGTTTCTTGATCCGAAGCCATAGCATAAACCCCAATAAATTGAACCTCAAACGACCACAAAACGAGTGTACGAGGGTTTCTACTAGCGAACTAGAGACAGAGAGGGGGGGGGGGAGGCATTTTTTCAAGAGGCTGAAACTTATATATATGACGCTCAATCTTTGTATTAATTAACTTCATAATTTTTTTTTTGTATCATTTGAATTTTTAATTGAATTTTGAATCTTCCTATCTACCTCCGTAAAGTAGCGAAGCCTGTCCCTCATGTGACATAAATGATTAGAATAAACTGCATATATTGGTCTTCAAACTATAACTCTTGTGTCAATTAAACTCATATTTTTTTTATGTCAATTAAGTCATAAACTCTCTAAAAGTCATTGACTAATACCTACCTACACAAATAGAAAATATTTAAACTCTCTAAAACTCTTTATTAGTATAGAAAATACTAATAAATTAGCATCAAATAGAAGAAAATATTTAAAATATTTGGTGGGAAAGAAAATATTTAAAAGTCATTGACTAATACCTACCTACACAAAAAATAAAAATAAAAATTGAAATTGGAGATTTGAAAATCTAAAAAAAAAAATTCAAGTTCATTTCCCAGCATGGGTACCCGAATGTTACCCAAAAAAAAACCTCTTCAGACAGATATAAATGGAGCATGAGACATACATGTAGGAAATCCCAACACTGCCGCACATGAACTAGCGCAATGGGCAGGCGAACAAAATTCAAGGGTGAACTCTGCACAAGAGATATTTCACAGACTGTGGAAACCAGAATTCTGGAGGACACACCCCTAGGATACTAAGTTAGTTTATTTATCTCATCTTTTTTTTTTTTCGTTACAGTCTGCTTTACTTTATAATCAGATTTTAACCAGATTTTTTTTTTAGCTGAGTTCAATTCAATCATTCATAATGATTTTATGAATTGATCTAGTTCCACACAAATGATATATTTTTTTTTTTGATAAGAAACGGCAGCATATTTATTAGACTTAAATTGATGATTCTCTAAGGATGAGAGGCCCTATGAAATCTGGGCAATCCCCTCTCCATAAAATGGAGTCAGTACATTGACAAGCATAATGAGCCAAAGCATCAGCAGATCTCCTTACCCGAGAAGAAGAGAATTCCATTAGCTGTTCTGCTGAAGATTGGATTAGCTCTATGAGATGTCCGGCTTCTGATAAATTAGATTCTTTTCTTCCAATAGCCTCCACCACAGATATAGCATCACCTTCTATGACAATTCTGGAATATCCCAACTGTACGCCCAGATCCAATGCACAGCAGGCAGCGAAAGTCTCCACGCTTTCAACACTCAATGGCCTCCTAATTAATCTGCACATACCAGCACAGAAACGCCCCCTCCAGTCTCTGATCACCACTCCTATCCCCACAGGTTTAATCGAGCCAAATATCGCCCCATCAAAATTAATCTTCACAGTACCCATTGGAGGAGTAGACCAACGAGAAAACTCACCCGATGATGGCATAAGATCTGTTCGATTTCTTCGGTCTTGGACCTCTAAAAACTGATTCAAGTAAGAACTAGCAAAATCCGCAATCTGATAAGGGTCTTGGACATCCTTTTGTAACCACACCTTATTTCTATTAAACCAGATGGACCAACAGAGAACCACCACCAAACAAACATCTTTTGGGGACAAATTTTCTGAGACTGTAGCAAGCCATTGCTGGAAAGAAGTAGAGGGAACCTGGGGCAGCTTCAACGATGAATTACGCCACACCTCCTTTGTAAATGGACACTGCACAAAAACATGAGTAGTAGATTCCTGGGAAGCACCACAGAAATAACAACAATTATCAACTGGGATTCTCCTCCTTGCCAGATTACATTGAGTTGGTAAGATTTCCTGGAACGCCTTCCAAGCAAACACCTTAATTTTATTGGGGATATTTAAGTTCCACAAGAATGCACCACACCACCTACCATTGTTGCTGCTGGAACCTCCCTCCATTCCTTGATCCAATATTAAATGATAGGCACTCTTGACCGAATACTTCCCCGACTTCGTATAATGCCAAACCATTCTATCATTAGGAAGATTCGGGCAAATAGGGATGGATGAAATTACCTCAGCCTCAAAGTCCAGGAAAAGCTCTCTCAAACGATTCATATTCCAAGTCTTTGAATGTTGATCAATCAACCAACTCACCCGAGTGTCATTTGCTATCCCCGGGAGAGGACTAATGACCTTGAATGCAGTTGCTCTTGGAACCCATCTATCCATTTTAATATAGACCGAATTTCCATCTCCAATCCGCCAACGTAAACCCCCCTCCACAACACTTCTAGCTGACAACATACTACGCCACGTAAATGATGGGTTGTATCCCAATTGAGCCTCCATTATTGATGTATTTGGAAAATATTTTGCCTTTAACACCTGACTCACTAGCAAAGAGGGATGTTGGAGTACTCTCCATACTTGTTTTGCTAGAAGAGCAAGATTGAATGCTTTTAAGTTCCGAAAGCCCATCCCTCCTCTAGACTTCGGTTTACACAATTTCTCCCAGGCCATCCAATGAATTTTATTACCTGAGTCACTGTCTCCCCACCAGAACTTAGCCATTAAGCTATTCAGCTCCCCACATAAAGTTGATGGAAGCTTAAAACATGACATTGCATAAGTTGGAACCGCTTGTGCAACTGCCTTAACTAGTACTTCTCTGCCTGCTTGAGAAAGTAGCTTCTCCTGCCAACCTTGGACACAACACCAGACTCTTTCCCGAATAGAACTGAATATTGCACGTTTTGATTTTCCAACTACAGAAGGAAGACCCAAATATTTATCATGACTATCTACGACCGTAACATTTAGCATATCCCTGATTTCCTCCAACACTGCTGGTCCAATATTCTTGCTGAAAACAACTGCAGACTTCGTAAAATTAATAACCTGTCCTGAAGCCTTCTCGTATTTATGAAGACACTCCAAAACAGCTTCACAATTACCTTTAGTAGCTCTAGCAAAAAGGAGGCTATCATCCGCGAAGCATAAATGAGAAAAAGTAGGGCCCCTCCTACCTGCAGAGAAACCTTGGATCCTTCCCAGTGCTTCTCTAGATTTTAAAAGAGCCGAGAATCCTTCAGAACATAGAAGAAACAGATATGGAGATAGCGGATCTCCCTGCCTCAACCCTCGTTGCGGTCTAACGAAACCCAATTGTTCTCCATTCAGTACAATAGAATAAGAAACTGTGGATACACAACGCATAACCATCCCAATCCATCTTTCGTCAAACCCCAACCTACGCATTATAGCCTCCAAAAAACACCACTTTATTCTATCATATGCCTTACTCATATCTAATTTAAGGGACATATAAGCCTGACCCCCCTTCCTTCTCTGCTTTAGAGAATGACTAAGCTCATAAGCAATCAGAATATTATCTGTAATCAAACGACCTTGTATGAAAGCACTTTGAAATTCCGATATAATTTTCGGGAGGACCTTCTTTAACCTGTTAGCTAAGACTTTAGCTATTAATTTGTACACCACATTGCACAAACTTATAGGACGGAACTGATTCATATTCACTGGGTTTTTGGTTTTGGGTACCAAAACAATATGTGTATAATTTAGCCTACTACAAGACCCACCTGAGTTTAGGAAATCTAAGACAACCCTCACCACATCGCTCCCCACAACGGGCCAAAATTTCTGAAAGAAGATTGGACTCATGCCATCCGGACCTGGAGATTTATTTGGGTGGAATTGTTTCAAAGCATCAGCCACTTCCTTAGGTGAAAAGTCTGCTAAAAGTCCACTGTTCATCTCTGAGGACACTTTTGGTTCCATGCAGCTAGTGACCTGATCCATTAATTGAGCTGAAGGAGACGACGTCTTAAACAGGTCAGTAAAATATCCAACCACAACTTGTTCGATCTGCCTGATATCCGTGACCCAAACTCCTTCCTTGGTAAAAAGACCTTTTACCATATTCCTTTGCCTTCTCAAAGTAGCCTGCGCATGAAAGAACTTGGTATTTCTATCACCTTCAGTCAACCACAAAGCCTTCGAACGTTGTTTCCACATTGTCTCTTCTGCTTCTAATAACTTATTAATCTGTATTTGAAAATCCGCATTGTATGCAGAGGTTGTGTATTGGGTAGAGCTCTCCGTACAAAAGAGACTAGGCGTAATGGCGTGGTATCAAATTATACGATATTCATAGGAATTCTGCTAGTTGATGGGTGATCAACGGGTTGAACATGACCCCAGAAATTGGGGCGTCACGTAGGGTAGCTTGTCAAATACCTCTCACAAAGATTAGATGCTTTTCTACCTCATAAGAAAGTAAAAAGAAATAAAGAAACACTTTCTTTATAAAATCTTGGTAATGTTCTCTCTAAAGGACATCACAATAATACAACACATTCATCATATGTTTGACATGGATGAAAAGGAGATACAAACAAATACAAATATATCTAGCAATGCAATCTTGAAAAGTAATTTATGTATATCAAGTATCGCTATCGTATATTATGTTGCCATCTTATGGAGCTACTAGTAATCGCTCTGTGCCTTGAAGACACTCTGTTGATCGTGCAACATTTATATTTTAAATAATAAGTTATTTTTCCTTTTCTTTTCTTTAATTACGCAATTTATAATTAAAATAGATAGAGAGAAAATATGAGAGGTGTATGGGAGAGAGAAGGGAGAAATAAGTGTAAATTAATGGAGTTGTTTGATATTGGGGAGTGCTGGTTGATATGTCTAATATTGAGGGTTGTACAAAGAAAATGATATTTTTGGGTAATTTTTTTTTTTGCAATGAATTTTATACCGTTAGATAAAATTGGATGAAGATTGAATTAATCTCAACCGTTCTTGTATTTTTATAATGTGTAGTTCAAATTGTTAGTACATAGATTTTTATAAATGTACACTGATGCCCTATTCAAAGAGCCAATAAGATGCAGAATAAGAAAAGGAGACCTGGACCTGATGTTAACATTGCCACTCAAACCAATATCATTATAAATTCTAATCAAGAAAAGCTCCATAACATTTTGAGACTGCACCTTTCCACATTTTTTTCATGTTTTTGAGGGCACCACATAGCATAATTTTTTTTGTTGATAAGGCATGGCATAAAAAAATTTAATGCTTACCCATAAGCAAATGGAGGATAGACAGGTGGGCCAGGCATGAAAGGCCTTCGGGATCTAAAACCAAGATATGGGTTGGGACGCCTTCCTCGATATTGTTTCATTCCGGGTACATTAGTTCGCTTAGCAGCTACCTGGTGACATTGAAGCCCAAAAATTACAATAAAAAAAGGTAAAATCAAGAAGTGTCAAAGTTATCAAGTTCCACATGTCGATCCAAAGACCTTCAATTGGCGACCATGCAACTCAGATTCATTTAGAAGAACAGCATTTTGAACAGCATCAATTTCAACAAACTCCACATAAGCAAAACCTTTAGGCTGACCAAACTTGTCAGTTAAAATCGTCACTCGGTTGACTGTTCCACAGGACTGAAAATGCTGCTGTACCTCTTCAGGTGTACATGCATAGTCCACCTGAGGTTTCAGTTAAAATAAAGAGCAAAATGGTTATATACTCTCGGTCAAAATGGTTATATATATTGGGAGAAGTAATACAGCAAAGCCAGCTACTTTGATCCCGTATTAAATGATATTGCATATGAAACTGCAGTTGTTCTATTCTGAAAGATTAGTTAACATAGTGCAAGCATGGGTAGGTCTGCCTTTGTGCTACTAAAACATGCATAGATTAGACTCTCATGATGTTAGCATGATGGTGCTAAAGGAACCATATTGTTATGTGTGAAGAGACAAAATAACCCACAAACACCATGCCCATGAAAAATGAAACTAGTTTATCACTCCTGCTCTCTTACAAACTGCAAGCACTAACTTCTTCAAAGGAATTCTTTTCGTACATTTACGATCTCTCAAGAAGTTGAAATCCACGATTAATGTATAACAGGCAAAAGATAACTTATATGTAACTTATGTTCATACAGTTACAAAAGAGGGAAAAAAAGAATAGAAAACGAATTGGAATGAGATAAAGGAATGTAAACCTCACATTACCAACATATATTGAGCGGGAATCCACCTCCTCCTTTTCAGCCTGAGTAGCAGAAGCACCAGAAGGATCTTCACGCATGCAACCAAAAATGTGCTTAAACATATATCATTGATGCAAATTGAGGAAAAACAAGTGACAAACAAAAAGAGTAAATGTATGCATAATTAAAAGGATAGTTTTCTTATGACCTACTATATGGAAATGGGTCTGGTCTAAGATTTGAAATTCCATCTTATTACAGTATTATTAGCTTTGAAAATTCCCACATTATAAGGACTCAGCCGTAGAGGTTTTTTCAAAAAATTAAGGGCCAGCACTATATATTTTCTCCCCCACGTAGGTTAAATGCTTCGATCATTCTATGGTTATAATGATATTATCCCCTTTGATCCCCATAACCTTTGATATTATTTCAACAAAGTGATTGAAGAGACTCAAACCCACAACTTCTATTTACTGATGTGTTTGGAAGTAGCTATATATAAAATAGAGAGAAATTCTATTCCACCTGTTGCATGTGTAGTTAAAGATTTATAAAGTTAAAAAATACTCAAATTAGAGAGAGGTCGTATAAAAATATTGTAAAGCCTTCATGGATGGAGCATTTCCCATTTCCAAGAATGTCACACAACATTTTTTCAACCATTTCTTCAAATAAGGTATACACGTTACAAGTACAAACCGCAGATTGACAGTGCTTTAAAATACTCAACAAGCATCCAAGGGATGCCAAGAAATCTACAGGAAAGAAAAAAGGAGGCCAAGGTTTAGACACGTCAGACAGCTAATTGTCATTGCAACCATGATCCGTTTTTGTCCCCACTCAAAATCTTAATTTTGGATGTTATGTGCTGCTCACAATCATTTCTTTTTGGCTTGACAAAAATACATAAGATGATTTATGCACATACTTTTTGTCAAAAGGTAGATTTTCTGGCATTTCATCTGTGTAAGCATTTCCACAAGGATTTGGAAGTACTATGAAAAATTATTCAATCCTCTAGGGATATAACGAGTTAAAACAAGGAGAGCAGCTATAGATTTTGAAGATTACAGTCTCCTGATAGGGGAAAACTCAAAAATATTGCTAAATAACATAGGGGTGTAAGTAAAGCTAGCAGTTTCCATGCACGTGAAGATTAATGATGAGGATTATCCCAACAAACAATAACTTCTGGTTTTCTAGGACCAAACACATAAGGATGGGAAGATCAAATTAGATGCCACCCATTAATCCAACAGGATAACTGGTTCATGCTTAGTGGGAGGAGACACTATAAAAAGTGGTTCAACACAAGAACTAGAAAACACAAACACATATATCCAGAAAAACAAGGTAAATAGGATCATGGCAGATCCATTACAAACCAAAGGTTGAAGCTAACTACGATACAACAGGTGCACAGGGTCTGAGGTAATCAGAATAGAATGGAATATTGCAATTTGCTCTTTTTCACATGCATTAGAGCAGATCTAAAATGGGCAGGAATGTCAACATCGTCACGGAAACTTCACACGACTGCACAACAAAAATTGAAAAGAACACAACCACAAGGAATGGAAACAGGACCCTCACAAGTCCAGGGCAAACTGAAGATTGAAGCTCCTCATAATGTGATGTAGCTGACAAAATTTTGTACATTTTCCAGAGGGTGCAGTCTATAAAGTGTTTCTACTCTCATTAGTGTGCGTTCCGCCATTAAAGTTGTACCCTCGAATTATGACACGTGTTCAGAATTGTGCTTCCTCATTCCAACAAAAAAGCCCATTTACATTAACTTAGCTTATTCAATGCACTTGATGAACAATTTCACATGTTTGATTTTACATACTGATTATCACCTAAATACAAGCTTCCAAACTGTATGTTATCTCTACAATACCACATAACACAAATTTATAGCAAACGAAGGATAATTTTTACAACCAAAAGAAGGAAAAAACATAGAAAGAGGAGATTCTTTTGTTCTTTTATAAAAAATACCAATAAAGAGAGAATGTTCGTTATATCTCATAAAGCATATAATATTTGCAATAACATGTCCACAAAACGCAATTTCTGGAACAATAAATTCAAGTCTTACAACTTTATTTCATCTTCCTCTGTGATGCACAACATATTCCTAGCTAGAATCCAGATTTGTCAACCTAAATTTACCATATGTGTTCAATTTTTATCAGATTGTATCAACTAGTCCAGTTCCTTAATAAATGAAGTGATGACTGGCCCTAATGAAAAAGGGCTGGATGCTCCCCTCTCACCTACTTCTTCCTCAGTTAGTTTATTACCCATTTGTCAATCCTAATCTACTACCTAAGCTTATTACACAGTTAATCGATTACATTGTACCCAGCAAGGTTGTAGGTCGCCCATATTTGAGTTGCCTTAGGGCACCAAAACTAAGCTAAACTCAGGTGCTAAAATCAACCACATTTTTTAGGATTAGAAAAGTAAAACTAGCTAATCATGAAAGTTAATACTAAACGGTTATTAAGAAACAAAATAAATTATTTATAGAAATAGGAGAAGTTACTAATCATGGCCATGGATAGCTAGGAGAAAACTAAATACAACATGGTCACAGATGATTCCCACAAAGGAAATAAAAATTGAATTACAAGCAGAAAAAATCTCAGCGTACTCTGTGAAGATGCGCTGAAACATGCAAATGGACCACGTTGAGCATTTACATCTCGTCGTCCTTGCCCACTCATTATCCTTTAGGTTTTTAGAGCAGTAACCAGTATAGAAATGTAGATCTATGGAAGCAGATCTAATGTGAAACTGATCGACTGATAAGAATGACGAGTAGAAATGGAAGAGGAGTTCTAGATAGAAAGTAACGCATCTATAGAAAAGGTGACCTACTTTCCAGGTAGGAAAGAGAGTTTTTTTTGGTCATAGGAAAGAGAGTGATTACCAATACATTTCACCTAATGTAGTGATGTGTTTGCATTCAATTGGCTCATTTGCTTATTCGATCCAATCACCAACCAACACGTAAGCAGGCTTAGAACAAGAACAATTGGCCTACATTTGCTTATTTAGTCCCGTTCCAGCCCTTGATTACGGATTGGCCTTAAGGGACTAGACATTATGAATTATAGCAGAATTATTTCTTCCTGCACTACTCATGAGACTAGCTGAGCCAAACAAATGATTGCTCAAGTGTCCATATTAGAAAAATGAACTAATAACAAAGGGTTCAATCTTTGGCTTGCTTTATTCTTGAAGAAGTTCAAATATTTTCCCATTTAGCAAATTCCAGGTTTTCACGAACATGTTAGTCCTCTTTTTTGTAATCCTACCTATACTAGGAGATGAAATGTCACATTATTGGACATCTTAACATAAAATTTGGATAAGGATATTGATCCAAAACAGAGACATTCATAGCAGCTCATAATGAAAAATTAAGACATAAGCAGGATCTTGAACTTCATGACTACAACCTTCCATCCCTACTTCTTGCATGTTCCTCCTCTGTTTTCATCTAAATTGCTACACCATGAAATTAGCACAATGATTTAAAGTCTTCAAGAAAATAGATTGCGTGCCAAACAAATTGTTCAACACAAGATCCTCACTTTTAATCACCTATACTGGTAAATCAAAGTTAGAGGATGAACCACTGCCCAGTAAAAGCATGAGATATTAATATAAAGCTTTTCGGCGAACAATTAAAACCTTAAATGAAATAAGCCCCTTATAAACCAAGTTAGCAAATGATAAACAACTTTGAGGAATAGATTTCTTCCACATATTTTGTAAGAGCTTGGACTTCTAAGATACTATGGTTCAAATGCCTTCTCAATTTTTCACTTCTGTCCGTCAGATTAAGTTTTCCTTTGATCTAGAGGTTTCTTGTCACATTTTGTACTTAGTAATATCATAATGAAGTGTGTTATTTGGAAAATTTTTAACCTCTGCATGTGCATGATGACAAGGGCCACCTATGTATCCGGTCCACCAGCATCAACACTACATTGGTGCCAACTTCAACATTTAAGGATAAAGAAGTTATCTTTACACCAAAAATTCAATTTGCACTAGAAAAAGTCCTAATTTTTCAGTCGGAACAAACGGAAAATAAACAGAGATCAGCAACAAAACTCGTGTAAAATAATGGAAACGTACCCCAAAAAAAAAACATAAAACATACCAAGAAATGTCCAAATTTCAGCATACATAAAATAGAGAGTAAGGTAGTGAGTGTGTTGTGGGTGTTTGTAGAGTGAGACCTTGAACGGGGCCCATTTCTTTCTCAACTTTGGCCTGCATTTCCCGAAGAGCACCCGCTTCTTCTTCAATCTCCTTAATTCTTCTTTTCATGTCCTCCAAGTCCTATTCAACATCAAACCGAACAGATTAGGGCCGTCTACAAATCTATACATGAAGATAGACATTAATAAAGAAAAAAAAAGAAGTCCAGAGAGAGAAAGTGAAAGAACTAAACCTTAGTATTAGAGTCCTCGTCTTCAGCCCTAGAAGACATCTCGACATCGGCGTCCATGTCTCTTTCATCTGGAATTTCTCCACCGTACACTTCGTGTTCTTGTTCTTGATCTTGATGCTCCATCTCTCTCCCTCTCTCTCTCCCTTTCCGTATGCTCTGCTCTACTTCCTCAGTCTACTCTTCCACTCGCTATATATAGGTGCGAGACTGCGAGTACATGTCATGTGGCCTTCGTATTGAGCGGAGTCTGATTTTTAAGGGCTCGGATTGGGAGGATGGAAGGAGAGGAGGAGCAGACGAAACTGTCAATTGGTAAATTAATCAGGGGTTTTTTGGGACTTTAACAACGATTCAAAAGTGGGTCTGGGGCTTATGAAACATAGTGAGCTGGGCTTTTGATTTGACTTCATCTGCATGGTCAGGCCAAGATTGAAGACCAGCCCACTTAGTTTGGGCTAAAGTAAAGATAGTCTGGCCCTTTTTGCGACCTGATCATAATTTGAAACTCCAAAATACAATATTTTTTTTGAAAAATTTGGAGGCCGGTCTCTTTATATAGACTTGTTTGGACTTAAGTCCATCAAAAAAACTTATTTATTATAAAGTCCGTTTTTTGTTAATTTTACCATACTATCCCTTCCTTTTAGAAGTGAAATAAAACTAAAAATTAAAAATTCATAAATCTTAAGAGTTTGACTAACATTAAAATATTTTATTTCTCAAATCTATCTATATTCATATATAGATTAAGAGTTTGACTAACATTAAAATTTTTCTTCTTATATATATATACTAGTTATTGTCTGTGCATGAAGACATAGTGTAATAAAAAATGGTAAACAATAAACATATTTATATTCATATTCAAAATTAAATCACAAACATGGAAAAAAGATAAAAAAATTTAAGTATCGATTTGTGGTGGGGGTGAGAGGTGGTGGGGCGGTAGTGGTGGTGGTAGGAGACGGTGATAGTTGTGGTGGGTGACAATGACTGTGGTGACAGTGAGAGCGACAGAAATGGTGGTTGTGGCAACGACGGTGGTGGTTATGATGACTGCGGCGACAGCGGTGGTGGTGGTGGCTATGGCGATGATGGTTACAATGGTGGTGGTGACGATGACGGGGGGTGATGGTGATGGTGACTACGGTGGCAGCAGCGACGGCGGCGGCAATGATAGTGGCAGTGGTGGTAGTGATGGTGATGGTGGTGGAGGCGACGGTGGTGGTGACAACAGTGGTGGTGGCAGTGGCGGTGGCGACGGCTGCAATGACGGTGGTGGTGGTGGTGGTGACGATTTTAAATACTATTTTTTAAAAAACATTTATGAGAAATAATTTTTAAACGTACTTTTAAAAAATCACTCTAAACACACCCTTAGGTGTCTATTTTTCTTATTAAATTTAGAGTGTTAATATTAGCCGTTATATTAACTTTAAAGTAAAATTTAAAGTGATATCAACCGCAAATAGCAAAAGTCATTTTGCTTATCTTTTAATATTTGAATTGTAAATTATTTTACTATATATATATTCGGCTACCACGTTCCTCACCATAGCACCACTATCATCGCACCATCGTCACCTCCCGAGCAACGTCAACCATCATATTGTCTTCACCTCTACAACAACGTTCACCACCTTCACCACCACACAAAAACCCATTTAAGTTCCACTCTGATAGCTCTTTTTTACTCCACACCACCGCCACCACTATATTTGTATCATCTCTGTAACACCCTAGCGTGTATATATATATATGTAGAGAGAGAGAGAGAGTTTTGAATTTAAATTTTAAATTTATGATTAATATTTTATTGGCATATTTTAATTAACATTGAATTAAAGGATAATAATTTTAAAATAGAAAATTAATTTAATTTCTTTTCAAGGAAGGGTATTTTTTAGATAAAAAAAAAGTGGACTTATGCCATTACATATAATTTTAAACATGGACTTAGTCCCTTATAAATTTTTTTTGCAGAACTTATCTCCAAATAAGTACATCTGGGGGGACTCACTTTCAATTTTTACTATTTTTTTTCTCTTTTTTTATGTGCATCACTCTCCACTTTTTTGTCAAGGGTGTTTAAGTTAGTTTATATGCACTTCAACTATTTTTTTTCTCATCCAATCAAAGACAGGTCATCAATGTCAGAACTAGGGTATTCATAAGAGATATATTTCTCATGGTCTGACTCCCAAGGAATTGCTAAAATTCAAACTTAAGATGTCTAAATTTACAATTTATCTCTGTTACCATAATTTTTTTTCATGTCTCTCTTTCTTGCTCTAAAGAATGAGAAGAGAGACATATTTTAAAATTTAAGGATAATTATACCAGTGTGGATGATTGCTTTTCGACAACTCAATCATGCACCACATATACATATATATATATATATATATGTGTGTGTGTGTGTGTGTGTGTGTGTGTGTGTCTTTTTTGGCCCTGAACCTCTTAGGTTCAATGATTAGGATTTAATAAAAAAAAAAATCATGCACCACAAAATCTAACAATTAAGCTCGTCAGTGTAAACCTTTAAGGGTATCATAATTCTTTCACTCTACTTAAGTGTAGCTAAAAATTAAAATTAAAATTACTACCCTCTAATTTAATATCGAGAAAATAGTTCAATAGTGTGCAATTGTAGTATTTAGTATTTACTATCCCTACCATATGTAACTTAATAAGATTTTCACCCAAACTTGGAATTTTCTTAACTTATTAGTGTAATGAAGAGACAAAGGGGCCAGATTTGCAGTTTTTTTTTTCTTCTTTTGGGCAAGCAGTATTTATAACTGAATCAAATGTATTGCTGTTAAATTACTTATATTTAATCTGAAACCCATAAAAAAAAAAACAATCAATTTCCATTAATTACAACATAGTTTAATAAATAAAATTTAATGCAAGTAAAATTCATGCTCCTGAACAGTAGCTAAATCGATTCATTCTCTTACCTATAAATTACAAACAGAAATGTTTATCATCATCAATCACAAAAAAAAAAAAATATCCCAATTAGAACAGAGAAAAAAAAAGATCTTTCACCATGAAGCTTAGCAAATTCGTGGTCGTGTTTGTAGTTTACTTAACCAGCTGCACCACCACCACCCAATGTCGTTGGCGGGGATGACCTACCAGCGTCGCCATCGGCAATATTGGCCTATTTGGAGAACTGTGCAAAGCATTTAACCGAGTGTGGAAACGAAGTCTTTTTGAGTGTGTTTCAGAATACAACAGTTCCAAATAAATGCTGCAAAAACCTCAATAAAATGGGAAAGTCCTGCCATGTTAAGCTGGTTAAAGCCTTTCTCAATTTGCCTATAGACCCCCCAAGTCAAGCAGAGAAGGCCCAGGTTTTGGAGAAGAGTGAAGTAGTGTGGAGCCAGTGTGAGAAGTTTGGGAATAGCTGTTTCACCCACACCATTTTCAATCTCTTTCTAATATGGTTGGATTTGGGTAAACCAAGCATGCCTAATAACTGTACCTTTCTGAGCATATTGCCATGTACTCATTCGAGTGTTTTGAGCTATATTGTAATATCTATTTTTTTGGTTAAATAAAAATATCTATTTTAACAAAATAAATACACTTGGAGAATATTACAACCATATTTTAAACAGGCACTCATACTTGTGTAGCATACTTTCCCAATATCTAAATCAGAACGATGGTATGTTGTGAACAATAATATTACTAGAGATAACCCGTGCCTAAAGGCACGGTGTAATATTTTTTTTTTTAAAAAATGACAAAATATTTGCAGTACAACGTAGGCCAATCGATTAATTTGGAGAAGTGAAGAGTGAAAATCTCTGATAGCAGTGGCGGAGCCAAAAATATGATCTAGGGTGGACACACTTTAAATATAATAGATAAAAATAATATGATATATTTGTATTTTTTTTATATCGAATTTGATACTTAAAAATTCATTAAACATAAAAGAGGTATGTTTGAAAAAAAATTAATAAGATAATATCTATACATTAACAATCAATTATATAATTTATTTGACACAAATAGAAACAATATTCTAAAATTTTTAATCTTCTTACAAATTTTACATAATGTTTTAACCAAATGGGACTTCAAAAAATCATACTAATATTCTAAAGAATCAATTTTAGTTTGTCAATTTTAAGAGATTTTGTACGGACTTTTTGTTTTTGTTTTAGTACCTAACTTGTTTGACCTAAATAATTTTGTTTTCACCAATGCTATTGGGACATAATTTGAGGATTTAATGTATTATGACTATTGGATTGATAGTGTTGAGATTCAGTGACAATTTAATGTTGAGATTCATTGAAAATCTAATGACCACAATCATTAAGTTCTCAAATTATATTTCAGTAGCATTGCTCGTTTGTTTTTCATAAATCATTACAGTAGACCCAATTAATCCAAAAAAATATATAAAACATATACAACTAAAAAAATATCTTTTTTTTAGGGCGACCCCAGACCCCTCTTTTCCTTCCTCGCCCCGCCACTACCAAAGAGAGAGAGAGTGAAGAGTGAGTAGAGGAAGGAGAAATTCAATTTGAATAATTTTAAGAGAAATATTGGTGGTCGTTAGATAAGTTTATTTGAAACCGTCGGATAAGGCTTGTTGCAACCGCCCTATTTTATATTATAGATAAATCAACGAATTATGATAGAATTGACTTAAATAAAAATATTAATTTATATACATAGAATAAAAATTGAATATTAATTTATTTACATGTAATCAAAATCAAGTTAAATCTAATACAAACTAAAAATCTAGTTTATTAAAATTATTAATTTATAAAAATATATTAGCGTTAGGTTTTCTAAAGAGATAAAAAAATTTAGTCTTGAACTTTTGATTCAAAATATGCGTAAGACATGTGAGTTTGAGATAATTAATTAAAAAAATAAAAATAAAAATAATTATATTCAATAGAAATGTATTAAGCAGCGTCCTTGTTTTTTTTTATCTGTTAAATTGATGAATTTTTTTTAATCAAAATATTATTATTGTGTCTTATAAAAATTTAAAATATTACACCACAAATAATATTAAACAAAGACTAATTATTGTGTCTGAGAAAATTATGTATTCCAAGATCAGCAGTAATTGTTGACCTGTTAGGAGGGAAAATATTAAGGAAAAAAAATTATAATTTCTTGACCGTTGGATGAATGAATTTGAGACCGTAGGATGTGTTCCACGATCAGCCGTAATCGTTGACTTTTTAAAAGGGAATATATTAAGGAAAAAAATTATAATTTCTTGACTGTTGGACGAATGAATTTGAGACCGTTCGATCTGCATATTTAGTTGTGGATAAACATGGTTATGAGTTAATAGATTAATAGTATTTTTTTTATTCTTCACTTGTGGATAAACATGGTTATGATGATTGTCGTGTTTACTTTTTTTTCTCCCTCCTCTCTCTCTCTTTCTCTCCCTCCCTCCCCTCTTGCAATCAAATCCACATGTAAATGAATCACATATCTTTGTTGTTCCCTAATCCTCTACCACCAATCAAACTGATCTTCATGCTATAATCCAGATTCACGAATATGCCGGTAATTGCAATGGTGATGATGCTTAGAATGTAGATAATCTGACAAAGACACTTACTGGGAAAAAAACCCCTTAATTAGAGGGAATATAATTTGGGTTTTCTAGAGGTTGGGTTACTATTTTTGACTTTTGGACTTGGGGTTTCAAAGTTGAATTTCTTTGAATCTCCATCAATTTACATGAAATCTGCAATTTGATTCATAAAATGGGAGAGGGAGAGGGAGGGGGTAACTGCTATGCACACCTCCTTATTTTTCAGCCTGTAGTCATAGATTCCATTTTCACATCCAGTTCTGCTTATCAGTTTTTGCTCCTCTGTGTGTGTGTGTGTGTGTGTGTGTGTGTGTGTGTCCGCATTAATTTATGATTACATTCCATCCAATCAACTTGCCTTAATGACCTTTTCTGTCCACACTGACACAAACTCTTTCTATGTAACCATTTCTCTTTCCTTTTATAACTTTATTGGGGTTAAATAAAAGACTAAAAACAGAGTCTTTACTCTTGAAAAGAAAAATTCTCCAAACTTGTTTCAACCCTATCCTCTCATTTCATTTCTGGGTTTGACAACAATTTTTGAGTTGCAAGAATGACTGTTGAGCAAGAAATTGATGAGTAGAATGATCAGTTTCTAGTGGGTATGCGGGTTCTGGCTATGGATGATTACCCAACTTGCCTCATGCTATTTGAGACTCTGCTTCGTAAATGTCAATACCATGGTCTGTTTCTTTTTTTACACTTCAATAATTTTGATTATTCCTCAGTTTTTTGATTTGGTTGTGAGTTTTTGCAAAAAGGGTCCTTAGATTTGTGCATTGTTTTGAAGATTTTGTTTTTCTTTTGGTGTTAGAAGAGAATATATGCAAGAGATTTTTTTCTCTCTCTTTCTTCAATTTGTTTTTGTGAGATTTGGGCGATAGGTTTTTGGATTTGTGCAATTTTATTTGGATTTTGTTCTTTGTTTAGTTTTTTGGAAGTCAATTTGTGCAACTGCTCTTTATTTCCCCTCAACACATACCCGTTTGTGAATTGGTTGAGTTTTGGGAGATGAATTTTGTTCACAGATGATTGGAATATAATTAAGTCTCTATCTCTCTCACACAAACACGCAAACACATTTCTAGGTATCATATTTTTCGATGATTTAGTTGTGAAATCTGCGTTATTGACTTCACTAGACAGTGAGTTAAACTATAGTTTACTAGCACAAAAAGGAAAAACCCAGCTGAATTTCGTAGAATTTAAGAAAAATGCGGATCTTCTTGGAAAATGGGTAAATATGTTCCAAAAATGGGTTGTTAAAGCTGTTAAAATCTTGGTCATTACTGCAAGATTATTGACTGTTACATTTTTGTATCTTTTCTATGAAATCACAAATAAGATTTATTTGAATTTGGATTTAAATTTGAACTAATACAGTTTGACTGTACTTATGTTCTCTTTCCTTTTCATGCCTTGGTAAATGCTAATGA